>SJYV01029990.1:2478627-2502476 GCA_006410875.1 Neotragus pygmaeus
TTTACCAAAAAGGAAAGTGTTTTGGGGGGGGGGGGGGGGGGGGGGTTATATAAATCATGTTTCCCCATAAAAATCATGACGACTGTGAGTTTGGTGCTGCACGTGGACCCTGGCAGTGAGTCAGAGAGACGAGGCGCTGGGGCCCGTGGGGGATAACCCTGAGAGAGGAGACTCTCTTGCCCAAAGGGAGGTAGAATTTGAAAGCATGGTGCTGCCATCTCTACCTTAGCCCGGTAAAGATTTTTGAACCTGTAGTAGGGAAGCAGTAGGACTGAGAGGCCACGCTAACGCCAGGTGTGGGGATTGGATGGACCAAAGTGGTACTTAGCTTTTCAGGTTCATCCATTCTGTGCACCTAGAAACAATACCAGAGCCATTACTAAAGTTGAGATTAATTACTAAATACCAAAGGAAGAGCCCTTGATCTACTTGTTTTTTTAATATCCATTCACCTGCTTCTATCTCCCACTAATAAAAAGCACACCCTCCATTCCTCCTGTCACACTTCCCCCCCCCGTGTGTACAGCTGTCTGTCATGATAGGACCAAGGATGCCCCGCAAGATCCTTCCATTCTAGAAGCCCAATGGCTCTTTCTTCCTTTTCACAGTCCTGTTTCCTCTTCCGAGGCAAGTCCTTAATCTGTAGTTTCTTACATTTCACAACCCTGGTTTCCCTGTCTGTGCAGGTGGGGATTTAGTCACCAGATAAGCCACTCTACCCGTTCCATGAGTCAGCAAGTATGACGGAGATGAGCTTTCGCACACGAACTGTTCCCTGTGCAAAGTTTGGTTTCCTGGCCTCAGGCTACTGTTCCCCAGGCTTCAAGGCCCAACCCACTCACCCAGGTTCATTAAGGACACTCAGACAGGTCCTCCTACTCAGGTTCCACCCTGGAGGTGAACCGAATGAGCTGGAGGCAGTTCCCTGGATAGTGCCATGGTGTCTGCAGGAGCACAGCACATCCCTTGCGGCAGGCCCATCACAGTGCCAGACATGGAGCCAGGCCTCAGATACGGGCGGCCTGTTCCCGCAGCCCTCTAGCTGCAGTGGCTACAGTGATAATCTATTACCACTGCAAGAAGACTTAATTTCTGGACTTAAAGGAAGTCGGATAATACTTTATCCTATTAGCGTCTGCCTGTATGAATTGACAGTGGCTTCCTTCTGACATGACAGTGTATTCTTCCCATTCATCTCTAAAGGGGATGAGTTGGGGAAGTCTGGAGTTAAGATTGGAGGGAGGGCTGAGGAAGAGACTGCTAAAGGAATCAGAGGAAGGGAAGACAATTTTTCAGTGGGGAATGGGGAGCGGAGACTTAGAGGAACATGGCAAGTCTGAGACAGCTCAGGGAGCATGCCTGCATCTCATTCGGTTTCCCTTGCGAGGGAAGTATTGGCAGCTGCTGGGTGTGTTGTACGCACGTGTACAAGGAAAAAAGGTTCTGAAGTCACAGCGGAGAACGAGTGTGAGAGGGGACCGGACTTGGCCTGTCCCGTATGCATCTGGTTTCAGCTTGTTGGGCTGCAGGGTAACTTTCCCGTCCTTTAATCCCTCTTCTGCATTCCTGTTCTGAGTCCACACCTGCTCTGACCAGTGGGATCAATGTCAGCCGAGGGCCCCTCCGCATCACCTGTGTGTTCTCACAGGTGGTCGACCTGGGAGGGCAGCTGAGGACAGATTGACAGTTTTCAGCTTCTGACTTCAGGAAGGTGGAGACAGTGAAGGGGGTTTCCAAGTTAATTCAGAAAATCTAGGTGAACCCTCTTATTTGTGAGGAAAAGGAAGCCCAGGGAGATGTGACTGCCAGTGCCCGTAAGCTGGTGGTACTGGGACTAGGTCTCTGGGTTCTCAGCCCAGCACCGGCAGAGCTACTGAGACCTATAACGGCAGGGGGCGCCACGGACAGAGGCTACAAGGTGACCAGTGCCCCTTGGAATCTGCAAACTGGTGCCATCCCTTACTTTTTGCTTCCAGGGAGGCAGGGAGAGGAGGGGAAGGCCTTTCACACCAGTACTTTATCTGGGCTTCATACTCTAAGCCAGATGGTGCCCACACCTGACTTCACTCAAACAACTAGAACTGAGAAATCCAGCAACTTTTCCTTTCTCTTCAACTACGAGTGTTCCAGGGCAGGAGAGTTCTGACGGCTGCCCAGCCAGCAAACAAATTAGAAGGAGCATTTGTGGCTGAGGCCACCCTACCCATCTCCATAAAAGTGAAGAGCTGTAAAGAACAGGTAGAAGGAAGTTCTGCAGAAGCTCAATCATGTCAGAGGTCCGTTCAAGGTCAAGCTGACTACTGGAGAAGCAGGGACGTCTTCCCCGGTACTGTAAGCAAGGAGAGACCCTCACAGGAAAACCTCAGACAGCCTGGGCTGACTTGGGGGCCTGCAGCCAGTGAATGCCCCTTCCCCCATCTCAACAAATCCTCTCTAGGGAAAAGACAGAGTGGCCCTGGCTAGAATTCTATCACATACATTTAATTAGAATCTGTCTCCTTCATGATGGTTCAAGTGAAGTCCCAACAGAAACATTCTAAAAAACAGCCGCTTGCAGCCAAGGATCTCTTTTAACCAAGTTAATTTAGCAGAAAAATTTGCCATCTTGGATCGGGTGGAGTTACCTCTCTTCTCAACTTCAAAGCTGGGAAGAGAAGGGAGGTGGGGAATGCAGAGAAATAAAGAGGAGGGCGGGGGCTTTGAGCAAATGAGTTTCCGTCTATTAAGGAACGGTAATTTCTGCTAGCTCCCCTAGAGACCGGTCCCCTCCAATAATGGCCTGACTCTAATGATTCCCACTCCTAAGCAACAGCCTGTGTTCTGCTGGTGTTGAGCTGAACCATGCCAGAGAAATTCCCTTTCTCTCGGAGGTACTGCTATTCTCATTACGCAGGAGAGATTACCAGCCAGGAGGATGTACTCTTGGGAGGGGGGACAGAAAGATCACCAGAGAATGTACCTCTCTGAGGCCTGGTGCTGCTGACCTAGGACAAGAAAGGCTGAGAGGCCAGAGGTTAGTGCTAAGAGGTAAGGGCAGACACTGAATAGGAGTGAGAAGCAAAAGCTTAGGTAACTCCTGTCTCTGTGACCCCGTGGACTGCAGCCCGCCAGGCTCCTCTGTCCATGGAATTCTCCAGGCAAGAATACTGGAATGGGTAGTCACTCCCTTCACCCAGGGGATCTTTCCAACCCAGGGAAAGATCTCCTGCATTGCAGGCAGATTCTTTACTGAGCCACCAGAGAAGCCCAGAGGAGTTGATAAACTTAATGCAAGACTGGCTGGGAGGCAGTGGGAGGTCATGGGGGTCTGGGTGTGAGTTAAGCTCAGGCATAATGAACAAAAACTGATAGCACCTGAGGAAGGCAGCGGGGTAATATGAAAAAGCTGAGTCCATTTCAGGTCCTTAAAAACCGATCATGTTCAGGGCAGAAGCACAGGCACGTGGGTTAACACTGGAACTGGGGTGATGACTGAGGCCGCAGTGTCAGTGGGGGTGGGTCCTCTTGTCTTGCCCTCTCCCTTCTCGTACTCTGAGGCCAGTGGGGAAAGCTGATGCCACCATGGCTCTAGATGCTGCTGAGGCTGCTGCCAGCAGGTCCTGAGTCGGGGGCGGGGAGTCCCCTTATTTTGCCCCTGGTGGCTTCCCTGTGATGGAGACCGACTGCTTCCAGCAGGCAGCCTGGCCAGAGAGCCTGCAGTGCAGACAGATGCCCTGGGCCGTAACCAGGATGGTGAGACCCTTTGTGGTGCTGTAGCTCGGCTCTGGGGCAGTGCCAGAGCGGCAGGGTGATGTTCCTCAGCCAGATTCATTTCCCCCCAAACCTCTTCAAATATGTGGGCCATGGAGAGAAGCAAATTTAATTAAATTACTGTGTTGTGGGCTGCCCTTCCTGGGCAAGGGCTAAAAACGGGCTCCTGCTGACACTCAGACCCATCTGTGTGTACAGAGCACGGGTTTCTTTGTGCTTGGCTGTCGGCAGCTGGGTGGGGTTGGCAGTGCCCACCGCTCGCCCCGGTGAGCCAGCCCCTTTGCCGCAGCGAGGCAGAGTCAACGCTGATGTGGCTGCGGCCCCGTGCGGCTCCGCTGACCTTTTCCTTTCTACTTAAAAGATGACTGAGCGGCACTCCCCCTTCCTCCATCAGCTCCTTTCTCCTCCAACGCCTCTCTTGCGGACACCCAGGACTTTCCCGGAAGGCGGTGCCCGAGCTGCGCCAGGGAAGGAGGAATGAATCTGCAGGGAGGTGTGATTCAGAACAGGGCAAGGCAGGGTTTGTTTAGCTTGGCAGGAGATGGAGGGGTCTCCCTGGTGGATCCTTCGGAGCGCCACTGCAGCGCTTCCCCACTGGCAGCTCCGTGCTGGAGACGGAAACGTGCCCAGGCGCCGGAGCACAGCAGCAGAGCTCCGGCCCCATGCCGCGTCCCTGGCATCGCGGTGGACACAGAGCCTGACTGCCACACACATGGGCGAGGGAGCTCAGCAGCAACTCAACTTTTAATACGTGGAAATCAACACCCCGAAACAAATGCTGGCTGTGCTGTTACCCGTCGGCCCACAAGGTCATTTCATCTCCCTTCTGGAGGTTCGGGACTTACCACTCCAGCTTACTGAATACCACGAGGGTAGAGTTTGTCCCCAGTAGAGCTGAGGCTGGGAAATGGACTGAGGCGGAATCAGGTGCACAGAGCTGGGGACACTGAGGGATGGTGGGGGGGTGGGGTGGCACTCACTCTTTTTCATTTGGAACAGAGACCCAGGAAGACTCAGCTGAGAAATCTCTTCCTTACCTGTACCCAGAGAAAAGGGCGCCATTTCTCGTGCCTACACCTATACTGAATGCCACACAGAGCCTGAGAGTGTCACCTTGTGCTGGGGCATTAGGAACCATCTAGTGGGCAGCTCGCAGCTACTTTTGCAGCCCCCATAGGCCCGGGACATCATGGCATCAAGCAGACACCTGGATGATGTGGGCCGTGCAGGCAGCCCTCTTGGGCCTGGCTCGGCAGATGCTGTGGTGAGTTTGGAGGACAGAACCTCCCCACTCCAACCTCCAGGCCTCTGAACCTGTAACGTGACAGGGGGCTTGGCAGCCAGGGGACGGCAGCACCCCCTGGAGCTCTGCTGCCCTCTAGACACTGCGCCCCGCGGCCCCAGGGCTGTTCTCCTGCATCACCGGGGAGGTGGGGGAGGGCAGTGCATCTGCTGAGGGGTTTGCTGGCTAAGTTTTTTGGCTACAACAAGGTTACTTTAAGGGTTAAGACAAATACTGTCAATTTCAGATAGTGGAGACACCCATCTCAAGAGCCTGGATTGTGCCTGTGGGTCACTTAGACCAGCGGATCTAAATGATGACAATGTGTGGATCAAAAACGAAAGTAGGCAGGTGGATAAAATGTGGCAATACTTGAAGAGAATGGATCCAAGAGAATAAGTTTCCTGAGGCTAATAGGCCAAGCAGCAATTGTAGCAGGAAGAGAAGGCAACACCCAATGCTAAGACAGAAGCCCTGGAGGACAGGGCCAGTCCTGAAGACTAGGAAATCCAGCAGTTTGGTGATACTTACCCTGTGGCTTTAGAGAAATAAAAAGGTTCCCAGGTATTGGTAAAAGGTAAAAGATCTTCCTTCCTTATCAAATTGGATAGAAGAGAACAGACCCCTACTCTTAGGAGTGGAATTGTTATTTAGTCAAGTCGTGTCCGACTCTCTGCAACTCCACGAACTGCAGCATGCCAGGCGTCCCTGTCCTTCACTATCGAAGGCCCCTTAATTCCATCCCATCCACTGTATCATGCTTACTAGGGCATGAGCGTGCTCGCCAAATGACTGGCTCTGATGGCGGGGAGAGAAGCAGATACATCTTCAGGCAAGCCTCTGCCTCAGTCTCTGTGTTACTGGTCCTTCAGTTCAGTTGCTCAGTTGTGTCTCTTTGCGACCCCATGGACTGCAACACGCCAGGCTTCCCTGTCCATCACCAGCTCCCAGAGCTTACTCAAACCCATGTCCATCGAGTCGGTGATGCCATCCAACCATCTCATCCTCTGTTGACTCTTCTCCTCCTGCCTTCAATCTTTGCTAACATCAGGGTCTTTTTCAAAGAGTGAGTTATTTGCATCAGGTGGCCAAAGTACTGGAGTTTCAGCTTCAGCCCTTCCAATGAATATTCAGGACTAATTTCCTTTGCTGGTCCTTGGGTGCCAATAAAGATACTGTAGCATTATCAAGGATTAGAAATATCCAGTCCTTAGGAAAGTATCCCAGGTTGTAGGGAGAGTGGATAATATATCTCAGTCCTGATATTTCCTTATGAAAGGGCTGGCTTTGGGGGCTGTGTTGAAGGCACTTTCACCTGGGACAGTTTCTCCAATGGAGGAGAATGCTTGGAAATAATGTGAGTGGCAGCTGAGCCTCAGGGTAAATCCTGTGAACACTGGTACTGCTGGAGCAATGGCATTCCAGTAGGTGCTAGTGTCCCTCAGGTTTACAGACAACTCGAATGAGCCAGTGTATCTGCACTTGGTCCCAAGCCACATGGGTGGGCGAGGAGCCTGTAGCCCCAGCACCCCACCCTGCTGCAGGCTGGTGCCAGAAAGCATGGCTGTGGGTCTCACCCAGGCCCAACCTGCTAAATGGGACCCCCATTCCTGCACCTCGTCTGCAGCTTGGCAGGAGGGCAGAGTGATGCCCAAGCCCTGGTGTGCATGTCTTTCTTATGTCCAAGGTCACCCCTGACTCCGCTCACGTTTGTCATCTGCCACTTTATTTCTCTTGGAGAGGGACAAGGAAAAAGGAAATGAACTGATGACGGTGGTATGTTACAGGGCACCACCTTTTGGCACCTGGAGCCTGTCTGAGAAAGCAAGGCGCAATAGAGAAGTTGCCCAGTCTGCCTTAAAGGGAGAGAAGGGGAGGGAAGGAGGGAACGCTGATGACTGATACCTGCCCTTGTCTCTGATTCTCTCTTAGCTCTCAGTAACAGTTAGCAAGCAGAGTTAGGAAGCTAGAACCAGGGCTATTTGCAAAAACAGATTAGCTCTGCTGCAGGCTGGGAAGCGTTTCCTGCATAATCTGAACTTAGACCTTGACATATCCTTATCTGATGTGGCTCAGATTTTTTTAAAAAAATTGTTTTTTTAGTGTGTTGTCTGGGTTAATATGCCAGAGCATGAACTGAGTGGTCTCCTTGGTAGCCCCAGGTTGACCTGCAGGCCAGGCCTGGCCCAGCCCCTTCACCTCTGGGAAAGCAGGGCACGAGAGGGCTGGGAGTGGCGGGCGTTGCTGGAGAAGGCCGGGCCATCTGCACTACTGTGAATCAAGGTTGGCTCTGACAGAAGGCGCGAGGGAGGAGGTGCAGCTGCTGATGGCTCAGACAGCTTGGACCTGTCCAGGCAAACAAGCCGCTCAAGTGCAAGAACAGCCAGCCAAGTAGGCAGAGCACGAATAAGGACTCAAAGCTTGAAATATCTGACAAGATGTGGAGGGAGGGGAGGAAGCTGTCTGGGATTTTCAACTGGTGTCTGGCCTTGCCTCTTGCGGCTGAGGCAGACTCTCCTGCTATGGTGGGGCTGGGAGGTGATGCCTGGGAGCTGGTGGGCGTGACCCAGGTGAGACTCCCTCAAGCTAGAGTTAAAAAAAAAAAAACAGTCTTCATTTGAACAAATTGCAGAGACAGCTCTGGCCTGTCCTCTAAAACACAATCGACCTGCCTTCCACAGATACCTATCTGCCCGCCAAGGTTGAGAGGCACCGCGCTCCGCGTGGGGNAACAGAGGATGAGATGGCTGGATGGCATCACCGACTCAATGGTCATGAGTTTGAGTAAACTCCTGGAGTTGGTGATGGACAGCGAAGCCTGGTGTGCTGCAGTCCATGGGGTCACAAAGAGTGACTGAGTGATTGAACTGAATCAAATGTGCCAAGTGTGAAAAGGAAAAGTTCAGAAAGATATAGGTAGATATAGGAATAATGAGGAACAAACCTTAGGTAAAAGATATGTTGCAAGAGTGGAACTTTTTAGAGCTTTGGAAATAAAATCTTTATCTGTACATTATACAAAGAAATGTATATTTCATACAAATACATCTTCAGTTACATTTCAAATATTTAAGGTATTTTAGAAAATATATTTAATGGTTTAAAATTGGAATATCAGCCAATAAAAATAATCTTGTAGTGATATTTTAGATAGTGTAGAATGAGGAGGCAATATAGAAAGTTAGGGGATCAGTTACAGGACGTGGATCCCCTTTAAGAAATCTGAAGACCTGTGTTTGACTCATTTTGCTCCTCCTGGCCTTAGGACTTTAAACAAAGTGATTTAGTCACTCTGTACTCCAAAGTCCTCATCAGTTAGCTGGGGCTAATAACCTCTATTAAGGAGTATTGTGTGCATTAAATGAAATAACAGAAGACTTTCTCCACATGCAGGAGCACAGAGTGGGTACTCAGAAATTTTACTGAATGTAAAAGACTTTGTCTCCATTTTAGCATACACAGCAGAAGAAGGTAATAGGAAAGAAAGGGCTAGTAGACGGCAGGAATAATTGTGGTNCCAACGTTCTGCCTCCAGATCAAATATGGAGGAGACAGGACTGATATTTTAAAGATACATCCCAGTGATTCGAGAGCACGCCCGGGCTGACAGCCCTCTATCTTGAGAGTGCGCTCGGACAGGTCAGTCCTGTCACCGACTCCAGAAGGCTCCTCTTATAGGTGGTTTTGCTTAAGCGAAGCCAGTGGCCCAGAGGTTTCTTTCAGGGTAGGAGAGTAACTTCCAAGAACACCGGGCCAGATATCACTCCACTGATGGCCCCCCAAAAAACACAGGGAAACCCTCCTACAAATATGTCGCCCTCCTCAGAGGTCCCGGCAAGCGGGGGACCTACTGCTCAGAGGCTCATGGGTATCAAGTGGGGGAAACCGAGGCACAGAGAGAATATAATTTATTCTGAAGGAAAGTGGGAAGAGAACAGACACCTTCCCTGGGCACAGGCTGCTCTACAAACTGATTCAGACACAGTTCCAGGTCAGCACCCGGTTTAGGTTCAGAAGCCTACACGAGGGAGAAAGTACTGTTTTGAATCTTAGGTTTCTGACCCTTGGCTGACGGGCGCTGGCTGCTGAAGCCCTTCTGTGGTTAACTTAGAGTCAGTCCAGCGGCCGGCAGTGTCAGGCAACAGTGGAGATGAAAGACTTGGGCCGTGCCCTTGAGCTCAGGACAACGGGGGAGACAATTACGATGGATGGTCTGCAGGTGGAGACCGGGCACCTGTGCGCTAAGGAGCAGCACGGAGTCAGAGAGAGCAGCCACCTTCTCCCACCCAAACGGCGCCTCGGAGCCTGCCAGTCTGGTCTGGATGACGGAGCTGCCCGCGCTTAAGTTTGGGGTGGAGCACCGGCCACCGGCGGGACTAGCACTGACTCAGACCTCAGAGGGAAGACAGATGCTCCAGCCCCCCGACAAAGACGAAGGAGGCGACTTCTGCACCTCTCTCAAGCTGGCATTTGCTGAAAGGACTATGCCAAGGCTTCCCCTGGGAGCACAAAGGAGGGTGCCCAGGCTCTCAGTAAATATGACTGGTAGTTCTGGGCTGTGTGACCTTGGCAGTCTGTAGCCTTCCCTCCGCTTCAGCTTCCCTTAGCGACACACAGACTCGCTGAGCATTTAGGTGTAAATCACAAGGCTCCCCTCAAGTGAAGGAGGGCCGGCAGGTTGCCTCTGAACGAAAAGGTGCTAAGCTAGAATCCTAAGCAAGGCTGTGCTGTGTAAATGTCACATGGAAGCTTCTAGTTCAAGCTCTGGAGCTCCATTTAGCTTGGCTGCAGCCAGCTGCTATTCACCCTACCTGCTGAGCAGCCAGCGCGACATTCAGCTGTGGAGTCAGCATAGGCACCGAGGACACAAGAGAGTCACGGCGGACTCGCATGCAGAGCCGAGAACGCGGGGACTCCTGGGAGCAGGGGGAGGGGCAGCTTTGAGCCTCCCCCTCGCCGCCCGCCCCCGCAGCTTCAGCAAAATCCCACTAGGTTATAGTGCTGAACACCGAGAGAGCCGGACCCTCCGGGGTGTGTGCCACCACGCAGCTGTCTCCTGTGCGCGGGCAAGGGCCTCAGGGCGGCGTGTGGGAGCGCTGGCAGGCACGTTACGTGGCGCAGCACTGCTCGGGGGCGGGAGACACTGAGGTCCTTCGGTACAAGAGACACAGCAGACCAGCTGTCCACCGTGAACTCTAGACTGCAGACCCAGGTCTGGCTTGCCCTTTGTGCCCACCCTGCACCTCACCCAGTTGTAAGTCTGGGGTGCAGACTACTTGTGGGAACTCATCCTGAAAGGTTAGTCTTAGGTTATCCAAAGTCAGAGCTGATCTAAGGTGCAGTGATCCAAACTTAATTTCTTAAACCACTGGTTCTCAACCTGAAATGAACATCAGAATCACCTGGAGAGCTTTTTAATTAAACATTTTTTCATTATTAAAAAAACCTTTCGATTTGAAGAATCTGAAACACTGAAAATAGAGAGTTGTCATGAACTCCCATATACCAGTCATCCAGGTTCAACAGTTATTGAACTTGTCATATTCGGTTCAGCTATCCCCCACTCTTCTCTGCTGAAATATTTTAAAGCATCTTCGAGACATGATGTCATTTCACCCTTCCATACTTCAGCAGTGCATCTCCCAAAAAAACCACGGCCATTTCTTATATAACCACAGTGCCACTATGACACCTAAGACAATTAACAAGATGATTCCGTGGTATCACCTAATATACCTGGGAAACTTACCCTTGCCCACCTCCACAGGACCCACCCATGGGGTCTGCCACAAGCTCCACCAAAGTCCTATAACCCCCATCACATGGTATACAAATAAATAAATAAAGTCAAGGAAAAGGTGACAAGTCACAGACCAGGATGAAGAAGGGAAGGAAAACAAAAGCATTTGGCGGTCAGTCAGCCACAGAGCAGAACTGCTTGTTCAGGGCAAGGCTGCCATTAACTGTGAGGCCCACTCACTCGGTTCCCCAGACCCAGCAAAGTTCTGAAAGGTTTGGAAGGAGAGCTGTTCCAGCTGCCCTGGGGCCCTCAGCACCTCACACCAGGCCAGCCTGCGTTTACCTCCTCTATTCTAGCTCTTCTCTCTCTGTGCACTCTGGCTCACTGGCCTGGTATCAGGGCAAACTCTGAGCCTTAGCACCTGACCGTAGACAGAATTCATGAGGTCTGTGGTGAGGGGTGTGTGCCAAGACTTCTTGGGTGTTGGGAGTGGGGATTGGGACCACGTCTTCAAATTTACTTATTAAAAAAAAAGAAGAAAACCTAAACAAAACATCCTGAAAAAAGAGGAGGCTGTATCACTGTAGCTAAAAATACCTCTGCTGAGGGCGTCTGCTCACCAGCTCCTCAATTAGAGATGCTGCAGGGCCCTCTGTGAGCTGCGCAGTGCTGGCAGCTCCACAGGGGCTCTGGGTGGCCAGGGACAACCCCGGGAGCAGTGACTAGTGACCGCTGGGCAGAGGGGCCTGGCGAGCTAGCTGGCCAGGGTGGTCGGCACGCATCAGGCAACTCCCATAATCCTCTCTTTTTTTGGTGGACCTACTGCCTAAGCCAAGAAACTTCTGCTGCCTTCTGCAGCAGGCTAAACACCATCTCTGAGGTGGGCCCATAGTCATGGGGACCGCCACTGACTTCCAAAGCTGCACGGGAGTGCGATGACAACTGGGGGTGATGGTGGGTGGGAATGCCACCCAGTCTGGCTCAGGGCGTGTCTGTTCTGCTGGACAACCTCCCAGTGTGAGTCAGACGCAGGTAAGGCCTCTCTCGGTGGCCTCAGGAAAAGGGTGTTTTAAATGTAGGCTCAACACCCGAAGGGGTAACGGAGTGGAGTGGAGGGTCTCACGGCAACAAGGGCTTCTTCTTCTGGGTCCTTGCAGCACCTACAGGTCACTCACTCCAGCAGAGTCTTTTTTATTGGGGAAGATAAAGTCCCAGGGAGGTATAGTGGCTCTTGTCAAGGTCACAGATTTAGTAAATGGAGGAGCCGGGACTTAAACCCAGGATTTTTGATTACAAGTCTAGCACTCTGTTCCACTATACTATCGCAATGAGTGGGCCCGTTCTAAGCATTCAACAAGTGTTGAAAGAACTATGGGAAATGGTATTTTCATAGTTCAGGTGCCACAGGGACCTCAGTTGAGTGTTCCCTTGATGATCTGGGGATTCTACAATCCCTGCAGGTTCTGGGAAACTCAAGGGTCAGATTCAGCAACTGCATCAGATGGTCAGTGGGGGATGGCGACAGTGCCATAGATTTTATCTCCAGCCAGAGATCCAAAGCCACTCCCCTCTTTTCTGCCTCTGACAGTGGGAAACGTCTGGTATTAGCTTGACTCTGGGCTGTCAAGCAGAAAAGGGGGCAAGGCCAAGACCACGGTGTCAGGTTTGATGCAGGTGATGTTTTCCTGTCACGTTTCTTGGCATTGTCTGTGACTCTTAGGAAAGAATTTGGAAGCTGAAGTCAAAAGCATGAGAGGACTGCGTCAAAAAAAAAAAAAGAAAAAGAAAAATGGAAACAGTGAGAGGTGTAGGAGAAGGTACAAATTGGTCAGGAAGAAGAGTGCAAATCAAACATTTCCTGAGTGTATGAGAGTATGGGCAAAAATGGCCTAAAGTCTTTCATTGTCCAATATGGGCAGCCTCTAACCACATATGGCTATTTAAATTTCATTAAAGAGCCTATGTCTCAGTTGCAATAACTACAAGTATACAATACCCAGCAATGGCTAGTGGCTGTCACACTGCACAGAAAGCACCTGTTGTTCTATACTCGCAGAAAGTTCTACTGGACAGTGCTGGGGACTGCCTGGTTATCTCCACTCATTTCTTACTGGCCACAATGAGTAGGTTCTGACACTTTTTTGGGGAAGAACTGAACTGGGGGAAGCCAGAAGGTCCCATTATCCACTCTCCGGCAAACCTGCTACACTTGAAAACTCGAAAGCTTGGCGCGACTAGCAGCACGAACCTACAGTGTATGAGGCTCCCCGGGCCCTAACCCCTTTCTCCCCTCGCTCCCCTGTATGTTTACAGCCACTCTGACCTTTGCATATTTTATTCCGATTCTATTTTACACTGTTTTAATTGATGTTTAATATAGCTTAACTCTGTGTGGTGTTCAAAGCCCCTCACCAGGGGGCCGTTCACAGGCAGAAGCACAATTAATAGCAATCCCCAGAAAATTATGCCCTGTATCGAAGTTGTCATTGCACCATATAAATGCTTATTATTACTATTGAATTCTCCAGCCCTGACACCTCCCTGTGTTTACTAGGTAGCAGATAAACCTCTGGGTTTGTGCCTTCCCTACGCTACCACACCATTAGGACTAAATATAGCCCTTGTGTGTATGTTTAGCTCCATTTAGCTGTGCTTTGGAAGAAGAGGGGGTAAAAAAAATCAGAGTTAATTAAATTGCCAGAAAATGTAATTTGTTCCTCCCCCACTTGACAACCCCATGAAAGACAAACAGACATCACTGCTATCAAGACGGGTAACTGGCCTCAGCTAATAAGGTGGAGGTGAAGCCCAGACCCTGGTAACAGGCCACGGCTTTTGGACTGGCCTCCTGTGAGCATACAGTGAGCAGGTCTAAGACCACAGGATGCTGGGAGAGCAGCCAGGCACTGCCCTGTGCCCAGGCTGAATGTGCCCAGAACAGAGCTCGAGCTTGAGGGGCCATCCCGGTTCCGCAAGTAGCCTGCGGGCAATCCAGCTAGGAAACCTGACCCCCAACTGCCATCTCGCTTAGTAGACAAACAATCCAATTTTGGGCTCTCCTGAAGCTTAGTTTTTGGCAGGGGTGCAGCTTTTCTACAACTCACACATCAGGATAAGCGGTGGAAAATTCCAGGTGGGTCCGGTACCTGGACTCCTCCCTTGCTGGCAGGCCTTCCCCTCCTGTGTGCGGCTCTCTGGACACCCTTGTCTAGTGACAGTCTTCTTTACAGAACACAGAGGGTCTGGAAGACATCCTCCTGACTAGCTCCTTGTTCCTTTCTCACTAAAATAATGGAGTGTAGACAACACACAGGCTTGCCTCTTCTGTCTGCCTGTCACATACACCTAACTCCTTTTTATAGGCCGCCAATGTCATAGTCTCCAAGGTTACCTGTACTGCAAGGGGATGGACAGGTGGTGTGGCTGTTGTCTGGGAGGCATTGTAGAAGTGCAGGTGAGAGCAATGTGATCAGGGCGTGGAGCATGCAGGTCTATGAATTACTGTGTGAATGTGCCCAAGTGATCACCTTCTTCCAGCCTCAGTTCTCAACCACTGTGAACCCTGGATTGGACAAGATAACGTCTAGGCCTCATAGCTATAAAATGCTATAGGCCTCATAGCTATAAAATTCAGTACTCTGAAGGCTGTACGCTCAAGTCCTTGGAAGCGGAATGGGTCATGCTTATTTCTATTTATAATCCATTTTTCATTTTTGCACTCAATGCTCTATGGAGAAATGTAGATTTCTATTCTAAATTCTTCCTAACTAACAAAGGAAAAGTTCTATTTTAGGTTGTTTGACAGGGAAATGTTTTTAACTAGATTGAGTTTCCCATATTTTGTTTGCTCTGCCTTCTTCCATCTTTGCCTAAAAAAGAAGTTTCTAAAAAACCAAAAATGCTTTTGGTACTCTGGCAGAGCAGGAATGAGGCTGCCTTGGCTGAAGCGAGAAGATGGTACCCATCTTGGGCCCCAGGGGAGCAGGACTATTTGCCATCTGCTGCACTCGCTGCCTTGTCTCCAAATTGGGCCTGTTCTGTAGTTTGCTGCAAATATTAGGAACTGAGCCACTAGCACTTCCCACCCATGGCAAGTCTTGAACCCTCCACACATGGGCTGCCAAGAGCGTCTGAAAGCGGGAGGCTGCTTTCCAGCTTAGGAGAGACACGTGCATTAAGTGGAGCATCTTCCCCCTTCTTTGCTCCTCCCCAGCCGTTTTGAAAACTTTAGACGGAAAGGGAGGAAAGGAAGACCTGTCTGACCAAACCGAGGAAGGTGATAGAATTGTCTGTGCAGGCCAGGGTGGTGTATTAATGATCCACAGGAAAAGAACAATCGTCCTGCCGCAGTTTCGCCTGTACTTAACCAGCTTCATGGAGAGCTGGCTGCCTTCTCCGGGTCTGGCACCTGCTGACTGCAGAGCTACCTGACACAGCAGCACTGGGTTTCTAGCAAAATCCTCCCCCCGGGAGAGGGCCATCCAAAATAGTGACTTTAACTCACTGGGCAGGCACTCAGGATGTGTGACCGTGGTGGCAGTGCTCCTCCGCAGAAGCCTGGCCCTGTGTTCCAGCTGACACGAAAGAGTGTGAGTTGTCCGATGGCAATGCTGGCTTCACACTGCCCACGAAGTGCCCACCCAGGTAAGTGGATCCCTCTGCTGGGTGGTGGAGGTCACGGAGCAGGGGCAGCTCCAGACACCTGGTGGCCCAAACTCCACGGACTGGATGTTCTGGAACTGGCTCGTGCCGCAGAGGGGCTGAGAGGGCTTATTGACTGTGCAAGGCATGGTGGACAACAGATGCTCCTGTGTAAGGGTATATGGTGGACAATCAACAAAATTCAAAATTCCACCACACAGAAGGGGAAAAGATGCTGGGTGAGCAAAGCGCTGCCTCTGGAGTCAGGGCCAGCCTCCCTCTTAAAGGATTTAAAGATCCTAGGGCATCCCCCCAGGTGGGTGATGTCGTAAGTATTAGGGGGTTGGGTGGGGTGGTCTCCATCACCTCCCCAAGTGAGAGGTAGATGTTCCTCCTGAAGGAGAACAGAACACACTAAAACAGCCAGTTGGAAGTTTTTTACTCCATATACTCAGTTTACACTCTGTAGAAAAATGGGTAGTCAAGGCAGGCTGTGCCCTTTGGAAGAACAAGGGGAGGAAACTGCTAGGTGAGGCAGCAACGTCCATCAGCTGTTGCCATGTTGTTCTCGCTGAGGGTACAGCACCCGTGGCCAACCCCTCAAAGCCGCAGTCTCTATCCCCACCCAGCTTTGGTTACAGGAGCCGAGCCCAGTGGTTCTCTCATTCCTGTTCCAGCAGTCCAGAAATAGGAGTGGCCCCAGCTGCAGACCAGCAAAGTAACAGGCAGAAGAAGAGGTCATTGGTGGCTTGGTAGGAAAGAGATCACTCATGATAAATGAATTGGGACTGCCTGCTATTTTTCCTTGCAGCCACCTTAATCAATGAAGGAAAAGGTGAATTGCTATTGATCTCTTCAATACTTCTCAACGATACTGTACAAATTACAGAAACACCAGGGAGAGGGTGAAGGAGAGAGAGAAGAAGGACAGATGGAGGAAATCTGGGCAGCGGGAGAAAGCAGGGCCTCCCTGGAGGTGGTCTTCCTGTCAAGGGGCATAATGGGTGCTCCGGACACACGCAAATGTGTCAACAAGGGCCCTTCCTCACCCCAGCGGCGCTGCTGTGGAGAGTGGCCTTTGGGCTCCCTCTACACCTCACACGCTTTGCAGGCCTCATCGGGGCCCAGGAAGCCACACGGCTCCTCCTGACGGGAGGCCTCAGTCTGTGGGCTGAGAGGTGCTGCAGGTCCCAAGGTCTCATGAATTTCTGATGCTGCCGTTTTCCAGCGGTGTCTGGCTAGGTTACTTCAGCAGCTGACTACAATTCGGAATGGGGAAGCAAGAATCAAATGCTTCAAGAATAAACTCTGGCTTCACTGTACTAACCCCACGTCTGGGTCAACTGGCAAAAAAAAACCACCAAAAAACAAAAAAACAAAAAACTAGACAGGCAGCAGATAAAGTTGAAACCAGTCTGCATGTTACATAATGTTACATATGTTATCATACTTGATAATGACAAAAATGATGGCTTCTGGGGTTCAAGCCTGACCTCTGAAACACTCTGGGCTGAAAGATGTGTCAAAAACATCAGAAGGTGAGAGGCTAGATCTGGATCCTGGGACTGTGTGCAGACGGGCTTGACGATGTTATTTATATGTGAATAGTCTTCCCCCGTGAAGCAGAAAACAGGGCACACTGGTATCACAGACAGGGATATCAACCCATAACAGGAAGACACACATGGACTGTCTGATTCTCAGGACTTGGACCACCCAGCTGGCTTTAAGGAGGACTGAGAACACATCAGTACTTGGGGACAGCTGCTGTCTAGGAAGCAGTGCTTACTGGAACCAAAGTCATGTCAAGAAAGGGGCAATGTAACAGATGGTATGGCAGAGGGAGAAGGGAAATTCTACCCAAGGTTGGCTCAGTGAGGTCAAAGATGGTCAGACCTCAGGGTCAGGAGCAACAGTTCTCTTCTTTTATCCACTGGGTCTAACTGTTCAGAGGCAGATGAGGGAAAAAACTGTATGATCAGAGGTCCCTCTCCAGGTCACAGAGTGCCCTCAGCTTGTGGGTGGTTATCTGTCATTGGGCGACAGGCAACCCTTTTCTACATATACAGGAATAACTGGGGACTCCCCAGGAACCTCACCCCATGCCTTTCAGCATTCTCTAGGTCGAACAGGGTTAAGTGCTCCCATTCTGCAGATGGTGAAACCAAGGCTGGCAGGCAGTCACATGGCAAATACAGAGCAGAGCCCAACCATAAAAAGCCATGCGTGAAAGCAGCAAGAGCCCTGCCGAGAGCTCTTGGCATGATTCTCCAGGGACAGTGACTCAGGCTGGGATTGTATAATTCCGAAATCAATGACAACACAGTTCGCCAGTCTCCCCACCTTCCTCCCACAAATACCTGAAGGCCCACAGTGTAAAGCAAAATAGAATGCAAGTTACAAAGCTGCTGATGTGTTTAGAGTGGAAGTGCTGAGATTAGGGAGAGGAGGTGGTTAAGTGCACCCTGGGCATTTACAAATGGCCACGTCTGCAGCCCTGTAAGCCGATGAAGGATGAGCCCTGGCCAACTCTGCCAGGCAGACAAGAAAGACAGCCGGCCCCACCCGCAGGAGAGAGAGCGTGGTTGTAGGAGGGCATGAAGATAAGAAACAACTATTTAGCAAACACCAGTATCCTCCTACAAGGCATCTTCCAACTCCGAAAGTGACCCTATTCTAAAATTACCAAGTGGCAAGTGGCCAGGCCAAAAATCCATATCCAATCAGTGGTAATGGACTATGTGTTGCATCTCCTCATGTAACGCTACAGCGCTGCTATAAAAACCCTGGGTCAGTAGTTTTAGACTGATTTAACTGGAGTGGCAATGGCCGCCCAGCGCTGCAAGCACTGGAGATGTTCTGAAGTGCAGTGGCCTATGGAAGGCTCTGGCGGGGAAGGACTGACCTGCTGGTCTTATTTGCATGATCTTCCACCTCTAGGTATACGTTCAGTGCCAAGACCCTTTTCTGGTAACTGTTACAAGGAAATCCATTGCATCAAGAGAAGGGTGAGGGAGAAGGGGAAGGCATTAGGCCAACCTGGAATGAAAAATGACAGTTTCACTGTGCAGCTTCACATTCACTTCTCATTCCTGGTTCAATGGACAGCTTTTGTTCTTGGTGCACTCAAAGTCCCAAAGGACTTGTCGTGGGTCCTTTTCTTGTCCCTTTCAATCCTGGATAACGCCTGGATCTTTCTTCAGAGCTCCTGCCTGGCATTCCACTCTCTTCTAGCCCTCCAACTTTACCCAGATCAAAGATAAACTCATGGCAGTCAGACGACTATGGTCATGGTGAGGTGATATGCAGCCAAAAGAGACCACTGCTACATCAGAGCCTAAGGAAGCATGGACCAGCCAGGCTCAAACAAGTCATCCTGGTAGCCCTCATTTTCGAGTCCCAGTGACACTGGGAGATGAGTACAGTCAGAGTCCAGTATAAACAGAGAAAGCATGGCAGATCACTCTCCAAATACCCCACGGCAGTCGGGGTGCATGGCACAGTTCCTCAAGCCACTGCTTCTTAGATGTCCATATGACATGTGTGGAGTCCTAGCTTCCCTCGCTGGAGAAGGCAATGGCACCCCACTCCAGTACTCTTGCCTGGCAAATCTCATAGACGGAGGAGCCTGGTAGGCTGCAGTCCGTGGGGTCGCTAAGAGTCGGGCACGACTGAGCGACTTTACTTTCATTTTTCACTTTCATGCACTGGAGAAGGAAATGGCAGCCCACTCCAGTGTTCTTGCCTGGAGAATCCCAGGGACGGGGGAGCCTGGTGGGCTGCCATCTATGGGGTCGCACAGAGTTGGACACAACTGAAGCGACTTAGCAGCAGCAGCAGCTGCCCCTGCTGGTGACAGGTGGCTTGTCTTTGGTCCACAGTCAAGTTGAGAAGGGGCTCTGTTTGTAGGTTTAGGACTTCTGGGCATTAGTGTTTCCACTGCACACAATGCTGNCAGGAGCAACAGTTCTCTTCTTTTATCCACTGGGTCTAACTGTTCAGAGGCAGATGAGGGAAAAAACTGTATGATCAGAGGTCCCTCTCCAGGTCACAGAGTGCCCTCAGCTTGTGGGTGGTTATCTGTCATTGGGCGACAGGCAACCCTTTTCTACATATACAGGAATAACTGGGGACTCCCCAGGAACCTCACCCCATGCCTTTCAGCATTCTCTAGGTCGAACAGGGTTAAGTGCTCCCATTCTGCAGATGGTGAAACCAAGGCTGGCAGGCAGTCACATGGCAAATACAGAGCAGAGCCCAACCATAAAAAGCCATGCGTGAAAGCAGCAAGAGCCCTGCCGAGAGCTCTTGGCATGATTCTCCAGGGACAGTGACTCAGGCTGGGATTGTATAATTCCGAAATCAATGACAACACAGTTCGCCAGTCTCCCCACCTTCCTCCCACAAATACCTGAAGGCCCACAGTGTAAAGCAAAATAGAATGCAAGTTACAAAGCTGCTGATGTGTTTAGAGTGGAAGTGCTGAGATTAGGGAGAGGAGGTGGTTAAGTGCACCCTGGGCATTTACAAATGGCCACGTCTGCAGCCCTGTAAGCCGATGAAGGATGAGCCCTGGCCAACTCTGCCAGGCAGACAAGAAAGACAGCCGGCCCCACCCGCAGGAGAGAGAGCGTGGTTGTAGGAGGGCATGAAGATAAGAAACAACTATTTAGCAAACACCAGTATCCTCCTACAAGGCATCTTCCAACTCCGAAAGTGACCCTATTCTAAAATTACCAAGTGGCAAGTGGCCAGGCCAAAAATCCATATCCAATCAGTGGTAATGGACTATGTGTTGCATCTCCTCATGTAACGCTACAGCGCTGCTATAAAAACCCTGGGTCAGTAGTTTTAGACTGATTTAACTGGAGTGGCAATGGCCGCCCAGCGCTGCAAGCACTGGAGATGTTCTGAAGTGCAGTGGCCTATGGAAGGCTCTGGCGGGGAAGGACTGACCTGCTGGTCTTATTTGCATGATCTTCCACCTCTAGGTATACGTTCAGTGCCAAGACCCTTTTCTGGTAACTGTTACAAGGAAATCCATTGCATCAAGAGAAGGGTGAGGGAGAAGGGGAAGGCATTAGGCCAACCTGGAATGAAAAATGACAGTTTCACTGTGCAGCTTCACATTCACTTCTCATTCCTGGTTCAATGGACAGCTTTTGTTCTTGGTGCACTCAAAGTCCCAAAGGACTTGTCGTGGGTCCTTTTCTTGTCCCTTTCAATCCTGGATAACGCCTGGATCTTTCTTCAGAGCTCCTGCCTGGCATTCCACTCTCTTCTAGCCCTCCAACTTTACCCAGATCAAAGATAAACTCATGGCAGTCAGACGACTATGGTCATGGTGAGGTGATATGCAGCCAAAAGAGACCACTGCTACATCAGAGCCTAAGGAAGCATGGACCAGCCAGGCTCAAACAAGTCATCCTGGTAGCCCTCATTTTCGAGTCCCAGTGACACTGGGAGATGAGTACAGTCAGAGTCCAGTATAAACAGAGAAAGCATGGCAGATCACTCTCCAAATACCCCACGGCAGTCGGGGTGCATGGCACAGTTCCTCAAGCCACTGCTTCTTAGATGTCCATATGACATGTGTGGAGTCCTAGCTTCCCTCGCTGGAGAAGGCAATGGCACCCCACTCCAGTACTCTTGCCTGGCAAATCTCATAGACGGAGGAGCCTGGTAGGCTGCAGTCCGTGGGGTCGCTAAGAGTCGGGCACGACTGAGCGACTTTACTTTCATTTTTCACTTTCATGCACTGGAGAAGGAAATGGCAGCCCACTCCAGTGTTCTTGCCTGGAGAATCCCAGGGACGGGGGAGCCTGGTGGGCTGCCATCTATGGGGTCGCACAGAGTTGGACACAACTGAAGCGACTTAGCAGCAGCAGCAGCTGCCCCTGCTGGTGACAGGTGGCTTGTCTTTGGTCCACAGTCAAGTTGAGAAGGGGCTCTGTTTGTAGGTTTAGGACTTCTGGGCATTAGTGTTTCCACTGCACACAATGCTGCCTGGAAGAAGTTGTTCTAATGTGCAGGAGGATGTGGAAGCAGTAGCAAAGAGACCCAGACTTTTCTCTTCTTTATAGAAAAGAGACTGGCTGACCCCTGATTCTACTTAAATGCTCCCAACACACAGGCCTGAGTCCAGTCCATCCTGCCTGCCTTGGCTATGGTGGTTTGTCCTCAGTGAGGTTCCAATCCTAGATTTAGCTCAACTTGGTGAGAATTCTCGTGAACAAAATAAAAGATGTTGTGAGCTGGTGCTCACTGAGAATTTCCTGTCTACCAGGGCACCAGTGCTGGGCACAATGCAAATATCTATTATATCCATGGTAACCCTACAGAGAGGTACCCAGAGAGGTAAGGGCTTAGGTTTAGTAGGATGGCTGCGATGCGCAACCCCTCAGGCACCGTTGGGGTTACTGAATTCTACTGAATATTGATACTGATAATAGAATCTATTACTCGCTGAGACTGCCCAGGTTTTAGAGGTGCTAAGGATCATGTCCAAGGTTGCACAATAAATGGTGAAGCTGGAATGAGCACCCAGGTCTGACTCTGCACGTTACTAACAGTCTTTGTTAAGTGGCCAGGAAGGGAAAGATGTCCTTCAGTATTCAGGAGATGGGTCTAAAGAATGAGTTTATCCTTGCTGAATATGTGAGACATGCTGTTCAGACCAGGTTATGGGATCTCTGCTGTTAATTCTCAAGCTTGCTCATAATCTTATTTCACGCATCACTGCGTTTCATAACAGACCATTGGTCACTTTCATTTTCAAAATCCATTTAAGTTCAGCTGACCAGAAATGGTCACGGGTAGAGTGGCAAGTGGGAAGTTCATCACTAAAGCCAGGTTTGGAACCCGTAGGATCTCGTCCAGTCCTTGGCAATAGACACAGGGAGTGGGCGTGCTAAAGGCAAGAAGAGGGTAGTGTTGAGGTCAGCTCATCCACCAGAGCAGTCAGGGCTATGCCCGGGGGGAGTTGCGTGTGAAATGCTAGAATGTTAGTACCGATACTACCTGGAGAGCAAGTGCAGCCCACAAGCTGCTTCCTCTCTGTGGACAGTCCTGCTATTGTCTATGAGGAGACGGGCTTTAAAATGGCATCAGTTGAGTCATATAATTCCAAGGAGAAATGATGAACATTCAGGCAGTAGGTGTGTTTGGGAATAGTTAGGACCATCAGAACAGGGAGGCGTGAGGCCTGAAGACCCCTGAACATGCCAGCTTGAAGGCTCACACTCAGGTCTACATGGGCGTGGGCCAAGGTGTCAGGATCTGAGGTGAAGTTCTTCTGGAAACAGATGGGGCAAGTCTGCACAAGGCCATCTCTTGTGTGGAAAGTGAACACAACGTGCTGGTCAAGAGATATGAATGAAATAGAACTACTTCCCAAGTGAGGCTTCCAGAAAGAAGTGGACAGACTTCATACATGGGATTTCACCTGAAAAACGCTAATTCCAAGTCCCTTTTCTTTAGCCCTTTCTCATTAAGAATGTTACTCCCCCCCACCCCATGCCACCTTTTTTTTTTTTATTTTTAAGGGAATTGTAACCAAAGCTTAGAAGCAGTGAACCCCCAGGATGATTGAAATCTAAATTAAAATAAATGTCACTCAGCTCACCAGCACTTTTACCTCTCAGGAGCCCAGCAGTCGCTTACCTTCTGATAGCAACTCTCCATTTGTTCCAGGCCAGAGGCTCTCCATAGCTCTACAGAAGGCAGACCAGGAGGCTGAACGTGCCTGGCAATAGCCGTGTTCCACAGGGATGGCTCATAAAGAACATCATTTTATGTCAGGCAGGCAGATAGTATCAAATACCATAGGTGGCAGGGGTTCTGCTTAGCAAGGCTGTTTGAAGGATTTTCACGACCTTACGTTTGTAGTGATAATCTGTTAGTGAACCAGTAAATGCATTCTCCAGTGGCAATCACTGCCCACTATAACTCACTTCCAAGCCTCAATTTAGATAAGGTTCAAAGTAAGGACTATGGACTATTGCAGCAGAAAGATGCAAGAGGAAGTCATGTTTGAGCCTTTCACATCTTTACTCTGGGACTGATTTGGGTTCGACTAAAGATGGAAAGGAAAAACCAGTGCCAGGGACTGCCTTAGCATTGCCAAGGCTTCTACTTATGGAGGAAACAATTTGTTAGGTCCACACCTCTAATTTTCTTGCACTGGAAGGAATAGTAAGAAAAACCCAACTAAAGTGGCAGAAAAAACAGAGAAGTTTATCAAGGAAGAGTTCACCATAGTAAGCACCTGTTATCCAGGGAAAGGAAGAGTCTCTCTGCTGAAAAGGATTTTCTTCCCTGAGATACAATGGCATCCTTGAGAGCTCCCCCCACCACCCCCGCCCCATATATACATCCCACATTAGGGGCTATAAGGAGGCCGCATCTCTTGTGGACCTAACTTTTATTCTGCACCCC
>SJYV01029990.1:2502575-2656276 GCA_006410875.1 Neotragus pygmaeus
CCTGGTGGGTGATGAACTGTCAGGAATGTGTGGGGGAGGTGAGGAAAAAACCTCAGCCCTCCAAATAGCCTTTAATGCCCTGGGGGATAACAGAGGTGTTCAGAAAGCTGGCCTTGCTGTCTTTGCTCTTTCCCGGGCAGAGGTGGAGATAATCTAGAATAGGGTGTCTTTGTATCAATAAGCGCAACGCTGCCAGACAGCTGGCTTCCTTTCCCAGCAGGTTATTCTTTCCAGCTCAGCGAGAGCCTCCAAGGGGCAAGGCACTGATAAAAGCTGGAGAGCAGTGGGTATCCTCCACCCTGGTGGACTTTCCGTGGCTTGAACCATCCTCATTGCTTTGATCCAGAGAAGTAACGTGGCTACTGTTCCTCCTTACATTTGTCTCCTGGACAGGGAGGGGGCCTGCATGGACAGACGGGAAAGGAAGGGAGAAAGGGCAGGTACCAAGAACTTTGGGGAAAGACAGGGCATGAGGGAAAACACTATTTTGATCATCGGTGAACTGCTAAGACTGGTTTACCTTTTTCAGACCAGACGCAGCACATTTGGTGCTAAAACAAAGGAGAAGGAACCACTTTCCTTTTAATTAAGTATTCTTTCCCAGACAAACCCCTCTGTAAATAAGACACCAATAAATATTCAATGCCGAGCCCACATTTTTCTGAAACATAAATACTTGCTCTTCAAACAGCAACAGTTGCTTGCGATGCTTCTGTGTGTTTTTCTATTTTTTTTTATTTTTAAAAAGCAAGGGTAGTGGGAGGGAGGGAATCCAGGTCTGAGCCCTGGCCACTGCAGCCTGCAGAATGAGCTCCCTAGGGGGAGAGCCTCCCTGTGGATGCTGGCAGGAAGAAGGGAAATAGGTCAGGGCAGCAGCCGGAGCTTTCGGCTTACTCTCCAGCATGAGGATGTCATTTTCCAGGCAGCAGCAAAGGGCAATTTTGGAGCGCTCAGGACAAGGAGGTCATTCAGAAAGGCCTTGGACATGATGCCCCCATCCCCCTGGGAACTGCCTTCCTACAGCCGGGAACTGTGAAGAGGGTTCAACTGTGGTGCTGCTCTCTTTTAATAACACCTTCTGGTCCCCTCTCCAACAGTGCAGGTTCTCCTGCTGCAGCGGCCGCAGCGGGTGAGTGAGTGAGAGCTAGCTAGCTGGCCTTCTGACACAAAAGTGTGGAGAGATTCCCCAATGACTGTTTAACTCACAGGAAGGGCCTCAGAAAGAAGAGGATGACCTGGGATTGCTGGATCAATGTTTTAGACAGCAATGCCAAGGCAGGAAAGAATCACTTACCCAGGACCACAAGATAACTGGAGTGTGAAAACCTTGGAGTTTGCACTTTTAAGCCGGTTGGTTATCTAATGCTCTCTCTCACCACTACTTCTGGGAAGATGCTAGCAACGGGCACAATTCTCCATCTGGGAAATTACACCGGATCTTCCTGTCCTTGGCAATGTGGCAGGGAATTGCCTGAAAGAGGCAGCTGTATTTGGTGGGTGGGGGTGCCTGGCAGAGGGGGCGTCACCAAGCACACGTCGTCCAATGGGACACAATGATCTCATGTTGTGTGATCCAGAAGTGGTCCAGCATCAAAGGCAGGGGACGTGAGAACAAATCCATTTTCAGGGCTACACCCAGCCATTTAAACCCAACACAGCAAAACCTGTGTAGTATAGTCAGCGAACATGTTTGATAAAAAGACAGACAGTAAATATTCTAGGCTTTGCGGACCATATACACTGTTGGAACCACTCAACCTTGCTGTTATAACATGTGAGGACCCATAGACAGTATGTAAAAAGGTTAGTGTGGCTGTGTTTCAATAAAGTTTTATTTACAAAACTGGCAGTGGGCCGGGCTTGCCCACCTGGGCTCTGCACCAAATGAGCGAGGCTGGGAAGAACAGCTGAAGTCCTTTGAGAGTTCCTGGGCTGCTGTGGCCTTCCAGGTCACAAAGAGAACCAGGTACCAACGTGGTTAGGCCAGATACCACGTTGTTACCTGCTTCTCTAGCCTACAGTTAATGCCCTGAACCCAGCCCATTGATCTACAGTCCTGCCCAGCTTCCGACTCAGGGAAAGGAACAAACGCCAAGATGAACCAGTGGCTGCGGTGAAGGGCCATGAAGAAAGACGGAGAAAAAGAAGAAAGGCAGCGAGAGGAGGCAGGGAAGACACGCAGGAAAATGAGCTGCGTGATGGCCCAAACGGCCAGGCACTCCCTCCTGACGAGTGTCACTGTAAAGACATATTTTTGGCAAAGCAGGGCGTTCAGGTCTCAAGATGATGGGGGCTGGCTGAAATGAGAGGGGTCCTGTGTGCGACAGTGCAGGCTCCACAAGAGGATACGGGATGCAAAAACTCCAAGTCTGTCCCCGCCCGAAACTGGGAAAGAGACAGGCAGCACTTCCTGCCCCATCGACCCAAAGGTAAGACAGTGCATCTCATAAATAAGGAGACACTTTTCAGGGCAAGGTGCCCCATGCTTGAGCTTTCTGTCTGCTCCCTGCTAGGGTGTTTATTACACAGTTTCTCCCCTACTTCACATCCTTCTCAAGGCAGTCTCTAGGTTCCTGAGTCCCACTCGATGGCCATGCCTGCCTCTGTGGGGTCACACATGAGGCCCAGGAGGTGCTGTGAAATCAACCTAAGACCCGAGTGCTGCTCCTTTCTGAGATCAGATTTGTAGTGACTGGGGAAGGTAGGCAGGGGCTGGAGAACTGCTGGCCCAAAATAAGATAATAAAACATATATATATATATATATAAAGAGGGGGATGTGGCAGGGTCAAGGACAATCGCATCACCACACCTGTTTTACTGAGCTAAACACGATTACCAAGGGAACAGGCAGGAGGTGAGAGAACCCACTAGCCTGCGGCCATCACAGCAGCAGTTTGGCCCCTGAAGAGTTCCTGGAATGAAGTCTTCAGTGGACACTGCCCTGAAGGTGAGAGTTACGTGCAGTGCATGTCTGTGGTCCCATGCTCCGCCACCCAGGCAACCACATGGCCCTTCTCCTAAGTGTGGGAAGGACCTCTACACTTGAGGACCAATCCGGCGGGCTTTTCTACATTCTTGTGGGGTAAGGGGAAGATGGCAAAGAGAAACGCTCCCCAGGACAACTCCTGAAATAAAAATGAGGATACTATACAGGCAAAAGTTAGTGAACAAATCTATAACCAAAAAAACCCCTCTTCACTCCTATGCTTTTCAGAAAGGAGTTTTCATACACTATGAAGGAAACTGCCCAGAATAGGCTGTAACTGGTTCCTTTAGTCAGAATCCCAAGTTATCTTCCGTTTAGGCCATACTCGTCTTTCTTCTGCATAAAGAAAGACCTTTCAAACCCGTCAGCCCAACAATCATCCAAGCGGCTAAGAAAATGTGGAAAGGCTATCAAGAATCCCCAACTTACAGCTATGAAAGATTGGGACACTCCAACTAAGAAAGATCAATATCAACTGTGGATAAGACTGAGGATGCCAGGGGCACCAAAGAGGATGGGGGAAACACTTCAGCTTTTCAACGATCAAATATCAGCAAGTACACAGACAAAGGTAAGGTCATAATAACCATGAGACAGTAGAAGAGCTTTGGGCCACTCACTCCTTTCAGTGGTCAGTATTCTCTTTGACCCCCTTGTGTTTTTGGATATCATCAGCGGGCCAGAAACATGATCAGGAAGAAAAGTGGCTGGGGAAACAAGAGTTGAAAAAGAAAAGGGAAAGCACCTTTAGAAGATGTGAAACAACAGGAAGAGGATACTGGTGAGAAATGAACAGAAACGTGACTGAGAGAGTAAGTGATGAGGATGTTATCAACAAATGTCTCGGGCAACCTAGTGAGCGGATTTCCTTCCCCATCTAAAGCATAACCAACCAACCAACCTTTGTTCCTGCTCCCTATGTGAAGTCTTCAAGTCATGACCTTGAGTGGACTCACCTGCTTATTCCAACATGAAACAGTTCTGCAGTTCCTTATTCAAAGGAGATATTGCAGGAGGGAAATTCTAAAATATCCACCCCTGTAACTCAACTCCTATAGGGTCAAAAATGTCAATAGCTACTGACAACAGGAGCATTTGGATTCTGGAAACACTTCTCTGGCATGCGGGGAGTGGGGTATCTTTAACTGATAACAATTCAGCCTGCACTGTGCAGTCGCAAAATAGCAGG
Organism: Neotragus pygmaeus; assembly: GCA_006410875.1. NCBI lineage: Eukaryota > Metazoa > Chordata > Mammalia > Artiodactyla > Bovidae > Neotragus > Neotragus pygmaeus. The sequence goes on from SJYV01029990.1 coordinate 2,506,753, forward strand.
GAAAGACACTTTGCATACCAACATAAGGACTGCTTCTTCACGAACAAATGCATCTGACCACACATGAAATAGAGGGCAATGTGATACTGATGAGACAATTAAGGGGGTTAAGCACCTCCCCTTAATATATTCACTGACATTTCAAATCAATATGAGAGCTGTGAAAGCTTATAAACAGGTATCTGTACCACTTAACATCCCAAAGAAGCCCACACTATTGCTCCCAAGAATCTACAAAGATCCATGAGCAAGATAACCTCTAAGATCCCCATAATCTTTTTCACTATGTTATGAAATATGATATTGCATTAAAGCAGGAGGTACCCTGTGGATTTGATTGTTAAAAAAAACAAACAAAGGAAAAAGGCAGATCTAAAACCCTAAGCCTGAGTGCAGCACACTTCCCCCTGTCCGTTTTTGTGCCCTGCCTAGGAGAATGAGTGACAGGCATACTCCTGGAAAGAAGATGGCTATGTTGACTATGACCTGATAGAAATTAGCAGGTAGATGGGCACCATGGCAGCTGAGCAGCCTCACTGCTGCCTGCAAGAGCCAGCCCAACAGGCAGAAACAGAAATACAATTAAATTAAGTCAGAAAACCCGCTACAGAAAATGCAATTACTCAAAGATACAAATAAATGTTCAAAGAAAATTGGCCCCTGACAGGGTTAGTCAAGCTTCTAAATCCAGCTGGAGGCAGGCAGCTCTGGGCTGATTCACCAAGGAGGAGACCGCAGAGCAGAAGGCTCACTGCTTCAGCATCCTGGCTGGGCCAGCCAGCGTTCACCCCGCATCCCAGGACACCCAGGGTGAGGAGCAATTGGTGGGTGGCTGGTCAATGAAGCAGGACTCCAGGAACAGGATGTGGGCAGACATGAAATCGATCATGGACGTGGAAGGCGGAGCGCCAGAGAAAGGGGCAGACGGATCTCCGACATTGCGGGAAAACACCAGACCGAGTGAGCCCCGCTCCCTCCACCCTCCTCATCCAAGAAGCAACTGGAAGACGTCCTACCTCTCGCTGCAGCACCAGCTCCTTGGTGAAAAGCGTTGCCTCCTCACTGAATGGCTCCCCTTCCTGCACCAAGCCCGGGAGGTTCCGGGCTCCTCTGGGGCATTCAATACCTGTGTCAGGAGAAAGGAAGAATCTGTGATGAAAAGGGGCCCGTGAGGTCTGGTGTTTAGCAAGAATGGTCCCCTGACTCTAGGAGCCAGACAGGTGCTAGATGATGACGCAGGACGGGAAAGATAAGTGGTGGTGGCCGGGGGGGAGCGGGGGGAAACGACCACTATCAGGGCAGCAACAGTGGAGAAGTGGATCTTGGTCACAGAGCCTGGAAACTATTAAGAGCACCAGGGGAGTTCCAAGTAAGGTGTTCAGGAAGCACGCCCTGCCCCACCGAGATGTGGGATGAGTCCTTGCCTTGGGCTCCTCACTCTGTAAGGGCCTATAGTCTCACTGCTTCAACCATCACTTACACAAATGGCTCTCTCACCTAAATTACACTGATCTCCCCAGCCATTCTGCCTCCTGAGAGCCGTTCTGGCTGACGTCTAGACATTTTCTCTTTACTATCTGACTTGCACGTCCAATTCCAAAGTGTTAACTTGGTGTCATTTTCCTCTTCAAATAAGCCTCCCCCTCTGTCCTCTGGCTATATTTGGGACAACAGCACCATCAGTATTTCATTCAGAATGGGAGACAGAAAAAAAAACCAGAATCTTGATGAAATATTAGGTGTCTGAAGCCAGACAGACCTGGATTCACATCCTAGCTGTCATTTATTAGATCTGTGATCATGGCCCAGTGACTGAGCCCACTCAAAGCCTCAGTTGTCCTATTTGTAAAACCTACTTCACGTGGCTGTTGGTGGAATTAGGGGAGATTATTACGGCAAATATTTAGTAACATGCCTGACACATGGAAAGGTTCAGTACATTTTAGCTCTTATTATTGTATCATTACTATCACTGACACAATTGCCCATGCTCAAAAACTCAGTCAGCTTTCATTCTACAAAGTAGCCTGCAAGATTCTTGAGGACAGAATCTTACCTTCACACGCCTGTGTACTCAAGGACAGCACTGTATACAATATGGGTGCTCACTAACTAAAGCAGACTGCGTTTTCTGTCTCTTTGTTTCAATCATTGCTGTTGCAGATATTTATCACTGATGGTGACACCTGTGACAGGCCACGAACTCTGTCACATTTTGATGTCTGAATTAGACTTCCCCCAAATTCAAACTGCAGCTGTAATTATGAAGCCAAAAACGTGACCTAGGTTAGAGACCTAGGAAAGGAAAATAATCAAGATATGGGGAGGCCGGATGCACTTAGTGCCCATATCTAAACCACTGCCGGCCTCTCCTGCTGTAATAAGGCAGTTCTGCTGGAAGGTGTGACCTCTTATTTATAAACAGCCTCAGGGACAGTGACAGACGATCTGGCTCGGGGAGGTGGTGTAGGGCGGACACCTGCTGGGAGCCTTTGGGAGAACAGGGGCCACTGCTGCTGGGACAGAGGGTACACCCCTTCCGGATAAAGCCAGGTGGCTGCGCGTGTTTCTGGCTGCAGCACAGATTCAAGGTCAAGGAGCTCAGAGGAAAGGTAATAGTTTATATCCCAGGTTTTCAGAAGCTCAAGAACAGCACTTTCTCTCCAAGCCTCCAGGCCTCAGCAAAGGAACACATGACGTCAAACAGAACTCTGGATGGGGAGCACAGCACCAGGAGAGGAGCCACGGCAGGGGAGCACCGGGAGCTGGCGCCAGGACCATCCCCCCACGCAGGCAGAGGCGGGACGGGGAAGGCCCTGCCCCAGCGCTACCTGCGCAGGCCACTGGGGCTGCCTCTCCCCCTTCCCGCACCTTAGTGCCAGGCTGTGAGGGACAAGCGGAACTGGCTTTTTGAAAAAGACATCAATAAACTCATGGGACCAAAAAGCCCAAGATTCACCTGGAGAGGAGATGAGGGCTCCAGAAAAATGAAAGCTAGCCCATCCATGACTTTCACAATGTTATCAGCTAAAAACCCTTTCCATTTTATATGTGTAACCTAAGTAAACACTGCAATTATCGGAGGAAAATACACCATTCTATTCTGGCCATATAACCACAGGTAAAACACTGCTGCTCAAACAAGAGCACTGTGAAAACAAGTGTTCAGCTTGTGACTCTCGGATGGGACGAGACTGGGGTGCTGAGGGTGGGGCTGCGGTGTTGCTGAGAGGAAGGACAGAGAGTCACTCCAGGTGACCAGATGTCCCCACTCTCTGCCTGTCCTTGCCTGGGTATTCTGAAGTCTCCAGGGAGCAACACACCCCACCAGCCCTCTCTGAATCCTGGGAGATCACCAAGTGACTAACTGGAGAGGCAGGATGGCCCACTGAGCCTGCGGAGGCAAACAAGCCAAGCTGAAATGGATTCAGATCAGCTTCCTGGTGAGACTCTTGGGCCTGTGGTGAGCAAACCTTAACCACTGCATGTGGACTCACAGGCAAAGGCGCGCCTAAGTCCTGCTGCCCCTCCACCTGCCAGGAGCTGGGTTCCAGCTCTTTAAGGGGAGAAAGCTGAACTAGGCTGTCTCCTTGCCCTTCAAATGGGAAAAGTAAGCACATCCCAGCACATCAATTCCCATCAGGCAGGCAGGCAAGAGAAAGGAAAGTTGCCTGAGAACAAGAATATCATCGCTGCCTTTATCATTCACTCTCCCCTTTCTCCTGGGCTGACTCGTCCCTCTCTCTGACCTGCCTCTTCTGAAGTAACCTCTTCTGAGGCAAAACCTGTCTCAACGTCGCGTCTCAGGTCTGGGTCAGGATGGCTTCAGTTCAGTCGTTCAGTTGCTCAGTTGTGTCCGACTCTTTGTGACCCCATGAATTGCAGCACGCCAGGCCTCCCTGTTCATCACCATCTCTCGGAGTTCACTCAGACTCACGTCCATCAAGTCAGTGATGCCATCCAGACATCTCATCCTCGGTCGTCCCCTTCTCCTCCTGCCCTCAATCCCTCCCAGCATCAGAGTCTTTTCCAATGAGTCAACTCTTCACACGAGGTGGCCAAAGTACTGGTTTCAGCTTTAGCATCATTCCTTCCAAAGAAATCCCAGGGCTGATCTCCTTCAGAATGGACTGGTTGGATCTCCTGGCAGTCCAAGGGACTCGCAAGAGTCTTCTCCAACACCACAGTTCAAAAGCATCAATTCTTCGGCGCTCAGCCTTCTTCACAGTCCAACTCTCACATCCATACATGGCCACAGGAAAAACCATAGCCTTGACCAGNCAAGAGTCTTCTCCAACACCACAGTTCAAAAGCATCAATTCTTCGGCGCTCAGCCTTCTTCACAGTCCAACTCTCACATCCATACATGGCCACAGGAAAAACCATAGCCTTGACCAGACGGACCTTAGTCGGCAAAGTAATGTCTCTGCTTTTGAATATGCTATCTAGGTTGGTCATAACTTTTCTTCCAAGGAGTGTCTTTTAATTTCATGGCTGCAGTCACCATCTGCAGTGATTTTGCTGCTGCTGCCGCCAAGTCGCTTCAGTCGTGTCCGACTCTGTGTGACCCCATAGACGGCAGCCCACCAGGCTCCCCCGTCCCTGGGGTTCTCTAGGCAAGAACACTGGAATGGGTTGCTAGCCCCCCAAAATAAAGTCTGGCACTCTTTCCAGGACAGAGAGAGGTTCTATCCAGTGGGAGCAGGTACCAAACACTGAAACCCAGGTGAACCCTGATATAAGCTTAGGAGAATAAAGGTTGGCGGGGGGGATGAGTATTTACCGAGCATCCTTGATTATCTATGAATTGACATGTGGCCCCAAGTCACCAAGTAGCCAATCTGATCCCTAGATTGTGAGACGCTAAAGCTACTGAGAAAAAGCCCAGTTTCTGGAGTCAGGCACTGCTCTCGCCAGACAGTGTTGGACAAGGCAGGAGTACAGGACTGGGGGACTCCACTTCGTGTCAGGCAGGTGAGGGCAAGAACAGCTGGAGTTGACATGTGTGGCAGCCATGCCCCGCGGCACTGGGGTCTCACGAGAGCAGAGGCAGGGGGATCCCTAGATACAAGGCTGGACCGCGAAACAGGGAGTGGGTGAGGTGGAATCTATTACCATACCAGGGCTCACAGCTGGGGCTAGGAAAGCAGGAAGGGCTTTTACATCATTGACTGTCTGAGTGTTAGAAACCTGACGAGCCAAGCTACTTCTGTAGACGGACTGAGCAGATGAGTGTTTTTCAAACTTTTATCACTTATTATGATTCCCTCCCCCACTCACATATGGGGATGTACATATATACAGCAGCTTCCACAAAAGAGTGGTCAGTTGTGACTATACGTGATGCTCTGTCTCCCTTCTCTATTTCATTAATGGAAATAGCATATAGTTAAGACAATGAATTAACTGAAAACCTCGGGTTGAGGGGGAGGAGCTGCAAGGTCTAGGACTTGGGGAAGACTGAGGTGTGAAAACAGACGGCTGGGTGGCCTGACGGCCCTCTTTGAGAGGTCAAAGGCCACACCAAGTGCTTACATACCAGCTTTGGGACTTGGCTTTTGTGTCCCAAGGGATTAAGGACAGGTCGAGAAATATGCAACCCGCTAACAGAGAGTAAGTCAAACAAGGTGACATCATAAGGTAGGAGAGATATGACGTAGCTGCTGAAGGCAGGGGGAGGACACGTGCAGGCAATGAGGGGAGTCCTGCTACGCCCTCCCCTCCTGAGAGCCTGGCCAGTAGGGAAGCCTGTCCGCACTGTACCTCAGACTCAAATGTCCCTCGGTGCTGGGCTGGCGTGCTGCTTTGTTACTGATGCAACAGACTTAGAGAAGGTTAAAGAAAATGCATCACAGGAAATGAAGGCCAGGTTGTCTGACAGCGACCTGGAGGCTGCAGTGGCCAAGCTGGGCCGGCCCACATGCCGCAAAGGTGAGCGCCCCAGACGGTGAGAAGGAAGCGTGTGTCGTCGGGTTCCGGAAGCCCTCGGTAGGCAGGCCAGGCAGAGCTGCAATTCTGGTTGGGGCTTAGTCGCCACTATCTGCTGTCTTTCCCACTAAGGCCCTGGGGCCGCCCTGCCTGCTCATGAGGACACAGTTAATTCTGCTGAGCTTCCAATGCCACACGTGCAGGTCAGCCACCAAGCTGACCCCTGACACAGGCAAGCCTCGAATACTGAAAACACTGTTGTTGTTTTTGTAAATCCCAAACATTCTTGAACATTTCCTTTCCCATAATGGGGAGGGCAGAATGGAGAAGAAAGAGACCCCCATGGGGCCCTCGCAGCTGACTTCTGCCAAGGGGAGACACAGGAGAGGCAGGCCAGACACATCTGCTTTTGCTCCAGAGGCTCCCTGACCTCTTTAGAGCCCGACAGACAGACCTGCCTAAGGGAAACGCCATTCTCCCTCACACCTTCTCCATGCTTTCTGGGAGAGGAAGGCCGACCAAGATTGCTTAAAAACAGAACCAGAAGAGAATTTGCTTGATCCTGCACAATTGGGAAAGAGAAAATTCATCACCAGGCATCGGCACATCATTTCTGGTTTCTATTCTGCTGCTGACAAAGTATCATACATCTCCAAGCCTCAAGGTCTCTGACTGTAAAATGAAGGAGCTCCAAAATTCTCTCCTGACCAGGAAATCCTACCCCCTCTGCATTATGCCCTTCTGAGATTTCCCACGTCAGGTTTGACTCTGGGAGTACAGGGTGCCTCCTTTCAAATGTCAAATTCTGGAGTTATATGCAGCATTCTATTAAAAAGAAATTATACATTTAGAGACATTGACTAACTAGGTCAATTAACACAAACACTTTGGTCAGTCAGCTCTGGAGCAAGAAGTACAAATTGTTGTAAATGATACGATAATGGCTACATAAGAGTCTGTTGATGGCCATATGAGAGAGTCGTGTATTGCTTGAATATTTTACATTATATGTTGAGTTTTATGACAATTAAGCCTCTGGGCTCAAAGCGTGGTGCCTTTTTTCTTTATTGAAGTGAGGGAAGTATCACAAATTCGCGTCGGCTAGAAGTGACACCTTCCCAATGGCTCTTAGTCCAGCAAACAAGAGGCCAGGCGTTTGCTGCTGGAAACAGAACTCTAGTGGAAATAGTAGTGGAAATAGTAACCAATTGGAAGGATTAGTTGATGGTGTTTATTACTCATCTACTGTATGTTTGTTACTGCATTGGACATCATGGAGGGAAGGATGGAGCCTTCTGCTGACTTTGGATACTTGCTGAGATCCCCTGACAGACCTTCTCTCCCCCTATTTCACAAATACACATCACTGCCTACTCTGGGTTAGGCACTGGGTTGGGAGATGAAAACTCAATGATGAAAAAGACAGACTTTGTCCTAATGAAGCCTAATTAGCAGCATGACAATATCATCTTCCCCACCACTGTAGGAAGTATGCTGTCGGTGACGGAATTTATCATCAGTCTGCAGGGTGCTGGATGTCATGCAGTAACACGCCGTATCTGGATTACAGCGGGCAGGTGTGTCCATGTCTAGGAGACTGTTGGGAGGACGCACTGGACAAGTCAATCACAAGCTCACCACTGACCCTCCTTGCTAAGGAGGCAGCCTCAGGCAGCTGCTTACCCGCTCATGGCCCTGGCTTCTGNACAGCGGGCAGGTGTGTCCATGTCTAGGAGACTGTTGGGAGGACGCACTGGACAAGTCAATCACAAGCTCACCACTGACCCTCCTTGCTAAGGAGGCAGCCTCAGGCAGCTGCTTTCCCGCTCATGGCCCTGGCTTCTGTCCTCTCCCTGGTCACAAGCTGGGGATGGATGTCAGAGCAGGAGGTGAGAAATGAGGGAGAGAGAGCAGAGTTGCTCCTGTACCTGATTCAAGGATAGTCAACTTATAGCAGATGGCAGAGGGGAAGCAAGCTCTGTCTAAAGAGAAGTAAAGATAACAAGTGAGAAAGATTCTTTCTGGAAACTGGGCAGCGCTCAGAACATGAGGCCATTAGGAAGAGGAAGGAGGGGAGGGCATTGCTTCAACACTGGCGCAGGGAGGTGCGAATCACCTTTGACCAAAGACTGGCCCTCCGGGGTTCCAGAATCCGGAAGGTCTGATCTTAGCTTGGCTCTTGCTTACTGGATGTTCCCATTAATCTGCTCTCCCCTCTCACTGCTACCACAAGTAAGCCAACGTGAAAGTGAAGTGAAGTCGCTCAGTCGTGTCCGACCCTCAGTGACCCCAGGGACTGCAGCCTACCAGGCTCCTCCGTCCATGGGATTTTCCAGGCAAGAGTACTGGAGTGGGGTGCCATTGCCTTCTCCGTGAGAACCTGGTTATTTCCAACCCAAATAAAACTAAGATGAAATTGCTTCTTGGGGTAGGTACTGTGTCTTGTTGTTCAGTTGCTAAGTCATGTCTGACTCTTTGTGACCCCATGACTGCAGCACGCCAGGCTTCCCTGTCCTTATCTCCCTGAGTTTGCTCAAACCCATGTCCATTGAGTCGGTGATGCTATCCAACCATCTCGTCCTCTGTTGCTCTTCTTCTTCTCTTACCCTCAATCTTTCCCAGTACCAGGGTCTTTTCCAGTGAATCAGCTCTTTGCGTCAGGTGGCCAAAGTGTTGGAGTTTCAGCTTCAGCATCAGAGCTTTCAATGAATATTCACGACTGATTTCCTATACGTTTGACTGGCTTGATCTTGCAGTCCAAGAGACGCTCAACAGTTTTCTTCAGCATCATAATTCAAAAGCATCAATTTTTCAGTGCTTAGCTTAAATAAGCAGGGTAACAACATACAGCCTTGACGCACTCTTTCCCAATCTGTAACCAGTTCATTGTTCCATATCCAGTTCTAACTGTTGCTTCTTGACCTGCATACAGGTTTCTCAGGAGGCAGGTAAGGTGGTCTGGTATTCCCATCTCTTTCAGAATTTTCCACAGTTTGATGTGATCCAAACAGCCAAGGCTTTAGCGTAATGAAGCAGAAGTTTTTCTGGAATTCCCTTGCTTTTTCTATGATCCAGTGTATGTTGACAATTTGATCTCTGGTTCCTCTGCCTTTTCTAAATCCAGGTTTTACATCTGGAAGCTCTTGGTTCACATACTCCTGAAGCCTTACTTGAAGGATTTTGAGCATTACCTTGCTAGCATGTGAAATGAGTACAACTGTAGGGGTACTTTGAGCATTCTTTGGCATAGCCTTTCTTTGGGATTGGAATGAAAACTGACCTTTTCCAGTCCTGTAGCCATTGCTGAGTTTTTCAAATTTGCTGACATACTGAGTGCAGCACTTTCACAGCATCATCTCTTAGGATCTGAAATAGCTCAGCTGGAATTCCATCACCTCCACTAGCTCTGTTTGTAGTAACGCTTCCTAAGGCCCACTTAACTTCACACTCCAGGATGTCTGGCTCTAGGTGACTGAGGATTGTCTTAATCCAATCTTATTTTTTCAAGTATCTAACACATTGCCTAGCACAGAGCAGCACTGTAATTCCTCAATCAAGACTGAATAAATATTAGTGAAAAATACTTCTGGAAAGAAGTCCATACACAGAGAAGGAAATGGCTCGTGAACAGTCAGGGTCACAGACCTCACCAGTCAGGGTCACAGACCTCATGCAAATACCAGCAAGGGGCTGACAGGATCCCGAACTACACACATCCCATTTTCCCACAGTGACACTCGAAGGACAAAAAGAAAATGCAGCTAAAGCCATTTGCCCCTCTGGTCTTTGAATTGGCACACTTGGGAAAAGAAATTTAAGTGGACAGGGCATATGGGCAGCACCGACCAGCACTGCTGATGCTGGGAAAGACTGAAGGCAAGAGGAGAAGGAGACGACAGAGGATGAGATGGCTGGATGGCATCACCGACTCGATGGACATGAGTTTGAGCAACCTCTGCGAGTTGGTGATGGACAGGGAGGCCTGGCGCGCTGCAGTCCATGGGGCAGCAAAGAGTCGGCCATGACTGAGTGACTGAACTGGACTGACCAGCAATGTCAGTGAGACCTGAGGCTGGAGCACCGCAATCGTGTTTGGCTTCCAATGCAGCAGAGGAGGAAAACAATGCCCACCCATGACCCCCTGTTCGGTTCCGGGCAGTCATGCGGCCAGATGGAAGGGCAGAAAGCTGAAGTGCACTTAGACAGCAGTGGGAGATGACTCAGGGGCGGGGATGCCTGCTTGGAAAGGAAAAGATAAAAGGTGCTAAATCTGTACAGCTCGGCTAAGCGGTGACTAAGAGGGTGACACGACAGCAATCTGCAAATATTTGAAAGGTGTAAACACAAAAAGGAGGGGAAATGCTCAGCCTGAAAACGGGGTGTAATTATTAGGGGAAGGAAAATCTGGATGAAATATCGGAAAAACTTAGTGTGGGGATGACTACGGGGTTATAAATAAGGTTGCTGAAAGGAAAAGGCAATTATTCGATCCTAAAGCTGAAAGGTGGCCATGAGACCTGTCCCTCTGCTTCTGGGAAAGCAGCCTGGACCAGGGGACTTTTATTTTCTACATTTACAGAGACTTCTTAAGTGAATCTAAGTCAAAATGCTTCTGCTTTAAGTACTGCTTCCTGAAATTTTAACCAATTTTGTTGGTTAAACCACAGAAAAGACAAAATGACTGTTCTGGTGGGGCTTTCAGAATTAAAACAGGCTTTACCTGCTAGCAAGTGACACGTGCCTGGCCAGCAGATACAGTGAAGCTAAGCAGAACTGGGGTATAGACAGCTGGGTAGACCAGAGGACTGGATCATCTCACGTACTGGAGTATCTTCATCCCTATTCTCTAAGACCCAGGTGAGCACTCGGAGAAGTGTTGCAGGTTCCCCAGAGAGGAGACCACGGACGCTCTCCCTTCTTGCTATATAAACGCAGTCCCCTGGAGTGAACCTCAAGGACAAGGCACAGACAGAAAGCCAAAATAAGCTGCCTGTCACACCGACTGCACTCCGGTACCTCTGCCTGAGTCCTTGCTGCTGCAGTTGGCCAGTTCATAACTCCCTGACTCGTGGCAAACAGTAAAGAACCTACCTGCCAATGCAGGAGACCTGTGCTCGACCCCCTGGGTGGGGAAGCTCTCCTGAAGAAGGGGACGGCTAGCCACTCAAGTATTCTGGCCTGGAGAATCCCATAGACAGAGGAGCCTGGTGGGCTACGGTCCCTGGGGTCACAGAGTCAGAGCGACTAACAATCAATTAGTTCCATTTCTCTGCTTTCCCCTGCCATCCTACCCCCAAGAACAACAACAGTTCAGTTCATTTCAGTCGCTCAGTCGTGTCCGACTCTTTGCGACCCCATGAATTGCAGCACGACAGGCCTCCCTGTTCATCACCATTTCCCAGAATTCACTCAGACTCATGTCCATCGAGTCAGTGATGCCATCCAGCCATCTCATCCTCGGTCGTCCCCTTCTCCTCCTGCCCCCAATCCCTCCCAGCATCAGAGTCTTTTCTAATGAGTCAACTCTTTGCATGAGGTGGCCAAAGTACTGGAGTTTCAGCTTTAGCATCATTCCTTCCAAAGAAATCCCAAGGTTGATCTCCTTCAGAATGGACTGGTTGGATCTCCTTGCAGTCCAAGGGACTCTCTAGAGTCTCCTCCAACACCACAGTTCAAAAGCATCAATTCTTCGGCGCTCAGCCTTCTTCACAGTCCAACTCTCACATCCATACATGACCACAGGAAAAACCATAGCCTTGACTAGACGGACCTTAGTCGGCAAAGTAATGTCTCTGCTTTTGAATATGCTATCTAGGTTGGTCATAACTTTTCTTCCAAGGAGTAAGCGTCTTCTAATTTCATGGCTGCAGTCACCATCTGCAGTAGTAGGCTTTAATTCATTATGACTTATATCATTGTAAGAATAGAAAATTTGAACAGAGACATGCACAGAAGGAAGATAATGTGAAGATAACATGATGTGTAGACCAAGAAGAGAGGACTGCTGATAAATACCTTGATCTCAGAATTCTAGCTTCCAGACTTGCGAGAAAATAAATTTCTGATTATTTTAAAGTCATTCAGTTTTTGGTACTTTCTTATGGGCACCATAGCAAACTAGTACAAAGAGGCTTTGAACTTTTTGGCCATTTTAAGTTAAGATACTTGTTTTAAACATATTCTTTATATGTTTTGAATATACATATATCCACATATACTTGTATATATGTATTGGGAACATTTGCTCCCTGTTTGTAATGTGAATTTTTATTTTCTAATGAAAATACTTTGGAGTGCAGAATGTTTTAATTTGTAAGAAGTGCAGTCTATCAGTTTTGAAAATATTTAGTGCTTTTGGTATTCTGTAGAAATACTGTTTTTACCTTAAAGTCAGTAAGATTTTGTCTGATGTTTACTTTTTTTTTTTTTTAAGGATAGGTCTGACAGACCTCAAATTATTTAATTTATTTAATTAATTAATTTATTTTTNAGGCTTTCTTATCTCTTCTTGCTATTCTTTGGAGCTCTGCATTCAGATGCTTATATCTTTCTTTTTCTCCTTTGCTTTTCGCTTCTCTTCTTTTCACAGCTATTTGTAAGGCCTCTCCAGACAGCCATTTTGCTTTTTTGCATTTCTTTTCCATGGGGATGGTCTTGATCCCTGTCTCCTGTACAATATCATGAACCTCATTCCATAGTTCATCAGGCACTCTATCTATCAGATCTAAGTTCCTTAAATCTATTTCTCACTTCCACTGTATAATCATAAGGGATTTGATTTAGGCCATACCTGAATGGTCTAGCGGTTTTCCCTACTTTCTTCAGTTTAAGTCTGAATTTGGTAATAAGGAGTTCATGATCTGAGCTGCAGTCAGCTCCTGGTCTTGTTTTTGTTGACAGTATAGAGCTTCTCCATCTTTGGCTGCATAGAATATAATCAATCTGATTTCGGTGTTGACCATCTGATGATGTCCATGTGTAGCGTCTTCTCTTGTGTTGTTGGAAGAGGGTGTTTGCTATGACCAGTGCAACAACAACAATAAAAAAACCACGTCACCCAGAGAGTGAGACATGAACTCCGTATTTAGAGAGTAAGACACAGCAGTCTAAGAAAAGTAACACTTCCTTATTTTTCTACTCCCTAAGCATTAAAAACAGGATCTAGACCTCTTAAGCTTTTGGCACAAAACACAGAGACAGATAGGCCAGCTGCCTGATGGTAAGGAACGTAGTTATCATCTGAATCCTTATGCCAAGCCAAACCCTCGCACGTGGCTGGGCTGCAGAAACGAAGAAACGTCTCGGGAATTTCCTGGCGGTCCAGTGGTTAAGACTGCCTGCCAAGGCAGGAGGTGATTTGTGTGGTTGGGGAATTAAGATCCCATAGGCCTCGTGGGTGGCCAAATAAATAAACAGATAGAAATGTTTAAAAAAAAAAAAAGAAGAAGAATCTGATGTACCAAATAGTTTGCTTGCCGTCTTCTCTCCTAAGATTTAAAGCAGAAATTGTTTGGAGGCCCCAAGCTGCAAATGTTGTCAGTGAGTCATTTAACAATTGAGAACAGCAAACTGTCCCACTTAGGACCAGCTAGTCCAACGTTTTCACATTCCCAAAATGGCCCAAGGAGCAAGGCAAGCCATAGACCATTGGGTCCTAAGAGTTCTATAGCATATAAGGCCTCAATTTGTACTGAAAGGGTCAGAAACGAAAGAGGATTTTGCATTGTCTCAGACTCTTTATTCTCTCTCTTGTTCGCTAAACCGCTATTTTGTTACCTTGGAGGAGATGGCATCTTCTGGGCCAGTTTTGGAACATGTCACTGGTAAGGCCCTTTCGGTGATGAGAAGAAAGGGATAAAAGAAGAATGAAGGAATCCTAATTAAAGGGATCACACTCCTCAGGTCATTGAAGTCAGGGGAGTCAGAACTGGGCAAGAGCTGAGACTGAAGCTGTTTTTAGTTCATATTTCCAACTGTTTGAGGGAGACTTTTAGTAGGCTGCTTGATTTGGTCATGTTTGATGTATTCATTGAAAAGACCAGAAAGCGAAGTTAAGTGGCAAACAGGAGCAATGAGATCCAGTCTCCACAACGTGATGGGAGCGTTGGCTCCCCCTGAAGAAAGGGAGGGGTGGGGAGAGGACAACCATAGGGAAGAACAAGTTTCTCTGGCACAAGGGTCACACGGTGTGAGCACTAGGGGAGGGCGACGTTCAGAGTTTTACCTCCATGGGTTGTCAGCCCATCACTGGTGGATCCCATTCTGCAGTTACCTGAGGGAATGGACATGCCCTCAGAGCCCCAGAAAGTAGATACTCAATAACTATCTGCCAAACAAGTACCAGAGAGTAAAAATAGACGCGGCAAACCTGTAATAACAATGTCTTCTTCCGAGTTCCTGCAAACATACTATACTCGTTAATGCTTGGCGAATTTACCACAAAATCTTGTAACTCTCACTTCTGGGACTTTAAGGAGATAGAGTGTTAGATGCTAAATCACTGACCGCTGTCTGAGGAGGAGACAAGGAAGGGATGGCTTAGAGGCCTCATGCTGGATGGCTGGGCCAGGCGGGGCGCAGAACTGGCTTCACCAACTTGATTTATCATTGGCTTTAGACACCGAAGAATCATTCCCCAAAGGGAGAGGAGCTTTTTCAGATGGAGCTGGAGTGGCAGATAATAATGGGGCCAGCATCAGAATAACCTTTTATGATTTGTCCCACCACAGAGCAAGAGATGGAAAACGATGATTTTTTTTTTAAAGGGAGAAAAACCTCTCACTGACAAACGAGGCTGTTCCCGTCCTGTGACATGCCAAGTGCACGGCCGTAAACAAGGCAGCCAGGCTTTCTCTGGGGGTGTGTTTGTGAAGGGGAGGGTGGAGATGGCAGGCTGTCTGCTTCCCAACACACATGTTCATTTGGGGGTTTGCTGCAAGCAGCAGCTGCAATAAGATCACCACCAACCAGGAGCAGAATGAAACCACCATGCCCTCTAAGAATGCTTTCCATTGGGTTTCTCCTAATGATCCCTATCAACACAGCCACCTCACAACATTACACAGAAAACAAGAGCTAGGTCCACAATGGTCTTTCCAGAGACCAGAGAGCCACATGACTCCAGCGCTTACGAAACACTGTGGCACCTTGGAGACCGAACCTAACAAGCCCAAACCCGCGTCTGAGTGGTGAGGGGGAGTCGGTTTCTATGAGAACCTTAACGTTAGCTTTTTCTGACTTATTTTAAACATGTAACTTTATCTCTGAATCAAAACTTAAGACTTCTAAAACATAAATGTCATTTTCGGCCCCCAAATCCTCATGTTGGGTCTTTCAAATTCCCTGTTCGTGGATAAAGAGACCAACCTGAATCTCCCGTTCAGGCTGGTAGAGAAGTGCTCCAGGGAAGGGGGAACGGCACAGGAAACAAGCACGTGGATCCTGCAATACCAGCTTCCAGGAGGTGTCCTGCCATACACCTGGCAGCCAAATGTAAAAGCTGCTTACTCGCATAAATTTAGAGTGACTTTTTCTAAACCAAGCTGTGTTGTTATTTGAACAAAATGCTTCTGAGATGTGTGGAGTACACTTTCAAACCACTGCCGTTCTTGAGCTTTCCACTCACAGAAAATTTCTCTGAGCTTCTCCTCCTGAGGCAAGTGAAAGCCCAATGTCTAGAGATTAGTATGCTCAGCTAGTGGAAGTGGAGGAGAGAAAAACCAGCGACTGGCAGGAATACTAAGACCCTGGAGCAACGAGAATGAATAAGACTGTGAGCTGAGATGATGTGAGGAAGAGACCTCCACCTCACCCTCTTTACACTTCAAGGAAGAAATGAAAACAAGCCAAAAGGGAGAGGAATTCTGAGCAACCAAGGTTCTTAAAGAGCACAGGCTGATTGTGGATGCAGAAATACATCCTATCCTGATAGGTAGCTTGAATTCTGGACTATGGATGAAGACTGTCATTCACCTTTTTTTTGGTTTTGATTTCACAAAAAAGGGGTCACCAGACAGCTTCCTGAGGACTAAGTCCAACCCACCGCCTGTTTTTGTACAACCCATGAGTTATTAAGAATGGTGTCTGCATTTCTGAATGGTTGCAAAAGAAATATTCTGTGACATGTGAAACACATGTAGTTCAAACTTCAGTGTCTCTTTCCTATCTGGCCCTTCAGAGGAGAGGTGGGTTGACTCTTGCCTGTTGTAAAACTGGGTAAAAAAAAAATCCAGGCAAGGCAGTGTTTCACTTCTCAGACCCAGAGGATCAGTACAGGCGACAGCATGAGGATATCCTAAACAAAAACACTAAAAAAAGTCCACGGTCACGTAGCTAAAGAGCTAAGAAGCTAGCACACGTGGATCAAGGGAAGCTGATGCAGCCAACAGCGAGCACGGGCGTGTGCCTGCTCACTGGCTCTCCTGCACTCCGTGCCAGGAGCGTCATCACGCCGGTACCCACCATCCTCCCTGTACTCCCATTCTACTCCTGCAGACCCTGTTCACAACTGTGAACTTTCCAGGGTTGCCCTTCTCTGTTTACCACAACTGCTTCCTTCCAATCCAGGACAGCAAACTCTATCACCCTTCTCGCGGGTGCTCAGACTTCACCTTTCTACCCTTCTTGGAAAAGTAACTTGATCTCGGCATGCACTCGACACTGTGCCCCAACGCCACAGTGAAGGTCTTTCCCTTTCCTCCCCTCTCCTGGGTCCTCTCTCTGGGCTGCTCGCCTCATCTCCCGCTGTGGCCCTTAGTTATGTTTTGGGCCCCTTCCTCTCCACTCTCTGCAGCCTCCCTTGGAAACCCCATCCATTTTCACGTTCTCCATCACTGATCACCTGGAACCCACAGGCAGGTGAGCCTGAACTGTCCTCCAAGCTCTCAAGGAGTGTCTGACAATCCTCAAGGGTCTGGTCGACATCGCCCCTTGCCCGTCCTGTCAATCCCTCAAACTCAGCCTCATCTTCCTGCTAACTCTCTTCCGCTCCTTCCACTGTGCCCTAGTCTGACCGCAGCACTAGCAACCCATTAAGTCTAAAATTCTCACCTATATTTGGTTTGTCCCTAATTTATCCACAGAACCGACTGATTGCTACATCTTATCAATCCCATTAATTCCACCTCCACAGTTGTTTATGTAAGCCATGGGATCTCCTGAATCCTCAGCCTCACTCTGCTTGTTCAGGCTCCTGTCACTTCTGACCAAGTCTTCTGATCTACCTGCCTGCCCTTCATTTCCCCCATCCCGATTCTTCCTTCCTTCCTGATTTCCCTAAAACTCTTCAGTGCTTCCAAGGGTTTACCATATAAAATCAGAAATCCACAACCTGACACTCTAAGCCTTCTAAAATCTGGTCCAATTCCTTGGGACCATATGAAACACCCATTACCCACTTGACAGCCCTTCAAATACATGAAGACAGTAAAAACATTATTTTCTCTCATCCTCATGTTCTGTTTTCTCCAGTCTAAACATCCCCAGGTATGCACAAGATGTGGGTTTTTGACTTCCTACCATTCTACTGCTTTTATTCCTTGAAAGTAAAAGTGTAGTAACTCAGTCGTGTCCAACTCTTTTCGACCCCATGGGCTGTAGACCACCAAGCTCCTCTGTCCATGGGATTCTCCAGGCAAGAATACTGGAATGGGTTGCTGTTCCCTTCTCCAGCGGATCTTCCCAACCCAGGGATCAAACCCAGGTCTCTTGCACTGCAGGCAGATTCTTTACCATCAGAGCCACTAGGGAACTTACATCTTCCAATAGGAAATACCTTTAGAGCTGACTTCACTGAGAGGCATGATGGGGTAGTGGGCTCATTCACTGGGAGCAGCTCTTCTTGCATGCTGCAGAGAGGTACCGCTGGAGGTGAACTTGCCACGGTGAACTGATTGGGGAGGGGTGTGCAGAGACTGGGGACCAGCACTACTCCCCCACCCACGACCAGGCAGAGTTAAGACGTCTCCTCCAGGCAGGAGGTTGCAGCAGGAGACAGCTCCGTCAGTGCAGAAGGAGTCCCTGGGATGTGGGAGCTCTTGAAGGGGCTGTGGGGAGCGGTGGGGCCCATCCCGAGGAAGGCAGCAGCCTCTACGGCCTCCATTCCAGCCCGCCTCCATTCTGCTTCGTAGTAGTCGCCCCAGGCACCGTGGAGACCCTGGTGGTGTTGTGACAAGCTGTATATTCATTTCCTCTCTCATTCACGGGGCTCTCGGGGATAAGAAAGAACAGCAAATCCAAACCACTGTCTCGAATCCACTTTGCAGAATTCAGGGAAAGAGATCCATTGAAGTGATTATCTGCTCTGTTTGGGAGACCAGAGGGAAAGAAAAGGATTTCGGCATCCAGTGCCTGCCATGGGTGCATTCCTGCAGAAACGACGACTGTAGCCATCACTGTGGCCAGTGGGACACTGACAGCACGGCTGGCACTGACCTGAGGCTGTTTAGCTCCTGTCACAGTGTGGCAGCGGGGCAGCAGAGTGCCCGGATCTGAGCTGTGATGCAGGACACGAAGCTTAGCTGAAAAGCAGGGAGGAGGGAGCACAGGGAGGGAGAGAATCAGGGACCTGACAGACAGGCTGCCTGATTTTTTGCAGCGAGTGGGAGATATTAACCTGTCTCACCAGGCTGGGCCTGTCTTCAAGGCAGAGGAAAGCTGCTCCAGTGGGCTTATTACTCACAGCTGCGGGACAGCTTGTGCCACAAGCCCCAGGACGAGAAGCCTGCTCTGAATTGTGCATATGTCTAACAAGGCTGCGAGTCACTGGCGAGGAAGTGGCAGTGGCGTCTTTAGGGTGGGTAGGGACGATCAACTTCCCCAACACAGCCCGCAATCAAGCACGTTGCCCAACGGTGATTCTGGGTGCTGTGACAACCAAGGGGGGGTTTGTGCACGTGCATGCACACACTTGTATGTGCTCAAAAATTCAAGGAAAGTGGTGCAAAGAGGGGAGGAAAGGGGTGGGGGGAGGCAGACCGAAGAGCAGAAGAAGGAGGTACTGAGGAGGAGCAGGGGTCGTAATGACCTGGATGAGACACTGCTGTTTGCGGCGAGTGTCACCAGGGCTGTATCCACCTACGGACTGGCACAGACACTCGGTGAGAATGCCTGAAGGGCAGAGGCCAGAGACAGGAACGGGTGGATTCCTCAGCAGAGCAAAGGCCAGAATGAAGTTTCGTTTCAGGGAGGAAGGAGATATGAGCCGCCCTTCTGCTGCCCCTACCCTGGACACGTCTCTCCAGGCCCTAGACTGCCTATAGGGTCCTTCCATCATCACAGTGCTGGCTTGTTTGTGCTGTCTCTGTTCTCAGTTCACGCTTCACCATATCTGAGCCTCACTCCCTACAAGGCCAGCCTTGTCAGGGACCACAACTAGAAAGAAAGGCCATCGGTGGAAGACTTTCAGACCATGGACAGCGGCTCCTCTGGGGTTAGAGGAAGTACCTGCTCTCACATCCACACAAGTGTGAGCAGTGTTTCTCCCCTNCCATAAGGCCAGCCTTGTCAGGGACCACAACTAGAAAGAAAGGCCATCGGTGGAAGACTTTCAGACCATGGACAGCGGCTCCTCTGGGGTTAGAGGAAGTACCTGCTCTCACATCCACACAAGTGTGAGCAGTGTTTCTCCCCTCAAGTATGCCCCCTTCCCTATCTGCCTAGGAGGACCAGTGCTGGGGAATCAGAAGCTTGTCACAAGGCACCTATGTTTACAATGAATGCCAGAGGGCGCCTTCTTGTAAGGCATCTGGGGCTCTGAAACGCTGTATACTACGGGGTCGCCTGTTTCATGGGACTGTTTTCCTGTTTCCATAGTTTGTGTCATTAACTAATCCTTTGTTCTCTTAAAATATATAAAAGGGATTTCTTAGATGGTACAGTGGTTAAGGCTCTGCTTTCCAATGCACGGGGTATGGGTTCGATTCCTGGTCAGGGAGCTAAGACCCCACATGCCTCCTGGCCAAAAAACCCACCCCCTCCCCCTGGCAAAAAAAACCTTTAAAAAAAGAAATTAAAAAAATGCAACAAAACAAAATGACAGTCTTGGATTGGGTTCTTCCTTTCTGGACCCCCGCTCCATCCTCTAGCAAGTCCTCCAGCCCAGATGGACTCCTCGGGGTCAGAAGGCAATCAGATGCCCTGGCACAAGGAACTCTCCGGCTATACACCTGCGGACCCAGGGACAGAAAAGGAGAAGGCCTTCTTCATCCTAGGGCAGCCATCGAGGGAGACACTGACTCCTGAATGGCAGAGGACAGCTGTTGGTAAGAGGGTAGGGGTGTGAGGAGGCCAATTTCCCAGCATAACAGCCGAGAGAAAAACAAAAACAAGAGAAGTGTTTCATATGAAGACTGTCTCCCCTCGTGTCACTAAGCTGGAAAATTCTGTATTCTGATTTCACCCCCCGTAGCCAGCTGTTCTTGCTTGAGTCAGGAGAAAGGAAAGTGCTTTGGGTGGGGATCAAGGGATCTCTCCTGGCCAGCCTGGAACCACAAGGAGCTCAACCACTCAGCAATGACTCTTGGGGCCACAGAAAGGGCGAAGCCAACTGGTATCCTATAGCATGAATGAGAACATAACCAAACTGCCGCTGTTCAGTGACCCAGGCCTACCCCATGGAAAGAAGCCTGCACGGCCACTTGCAGCCCTTGGGACAGACAGGATCAAAGAATACATATGGTGGAAGTCTGGAGGCACTCAGTTCAGTCTAAACCACTGACGTCACCTTGTGTGGACCAGGAGAGCCGGCACTAATAATCTGCTAAGATCCTAAAGGTTCTTATTTCCCTGTTACCCATGTTCTGAGATTCTAATGTATTAATCTTTCTAGATGGGTGATGCGGTTTAAAATACTGTCAGCCTGGGCTGCCATTCCCTCCCGTGGGGTCTGAAAATAACTCTGCACAAATCATTTTTGCTAACCACTCACTTGGGCAGCTCTTCCCTGCCAGAACACGCGTCTTATGTAACGGCAGGAGCTGCCCAGCCTGCTGAGAGGAGGGCGTTCCCAGAGCGCAGCTGCCCGCGGGCCCTCAGGCTCAGCACAGCCTGGGCTTGGAAGCCAGCTCTGTCCCCAGGCCCAGGCTCCCTCAGCAAGAGAAGACCCCCAGGGGATTCAGGGGCTCCTCAGGAAGGTCATCCCATTCCAGCCTGCCTTAGCAATCGTGCAAGCGGGACCTTCTGTGAGCACTTCCAGGGCAAAGGTTGACTCTCAGATATTTGGACAGTGATGAGTAGGGGAAGGAACCCAGCGCCTCTCCTCTGAGGAGTCACACAGTTCAGGGTGGATGACAGAAACAGACAGAACACAAAGCCACAGGAGGAGTGGAAGGGGAGAGGGGCCACAAGTGCCTCAAGAAGCCTGCGCCCACCCTCAGGCCTCTGAGACATCTGCTGGTCCCAGCCGGGCTTCCCCGTTAACCCTTCCTCTTGGGGGCCCACTTGTTCCCCTCAGGCTCCTCTCTCGACTGCTCCTTCCACCTGCTCCTTTGCAGCTGCTTTCTCCTTGAAATCCCAACCCTGGGCAATCACATTCACGCCCTCTGCTTCAGACTCCATTCTGAGTGGATGCCTCTCAGTTTTCATCTTTACTTCAGACCTTTCTATCGAATTCATCTGGACCTGCAAAAATCCGCAGGCGTCTAACATTCAAGGTTTCAAAGCTGACCTAACAACCTTCTCCTTGCAAACATCTTATTATTGACAAGCCAGAAAAGTGACCATTCTCTCTGTGCCATCCTCTATTATCAAATAACCAGCAAAATTCTACATCAGAACCTTCCTGGCCAGATCTGTTCTTTCCCCTTCATCCCCATCTTGAAGTCCAGGCGTCCCCCAACCACACTTCCTGACTTCAGTGTGGATTCCCCCATGGTAAAAGTAATCTCTTTTTAAGAGATTATGTGGACAGACTTTCATTATATCTAATAACATGGATGAAACTCAGACAAAACCTGGATAAAATAAAGTTGGGTAAAATAAGACCATAACTCCAAGTACGATGGCCAAGAGAGGCAAGACTCATCTATGGTGACAGAAGTCAAAATACTGGTTATCTCTGAGGGGAAGGCCATTATAGAGCCTGCTGGGATGTGAGAAATATTCTGCATCTGGGGTAGCGGTGACCTGGAGTTATACATGTACTATTATAAACATAAAATAAAACTGTATACTTAAGATTTGTGTGCTTTATTATGTAATAATCTTTTCTAGAGCTTAAAAAAAAAGACGATGCATTATCCACCATTCCTTGCTTCCTATTACCTATCTTAGGAATGACTAGCCTGGGGAGGGCAGGGCTGGGACAGGGTGTGCGTCAAGAATGTGNCCCACCCACCACACTCTACAGTATTTCTACCATGTCCCAAGTGTCAAAACTCTAGACCGGACTTGCCTGGTGATGCAGTGGATGGGAGGTGGGTTCAACCCCTGGTCAGGGAAGATTTCACACGCAGCAGAGCAATTAAGGCAGTGTGCCACAACTACTGAGCTCTAGAGCAGACATGCCACACCACTGAAGCCCGTGCACCTAGAGTCTGTGTTCCCCAGCAAGATAAGCCACTGCAACGAGGAGCCCTCATACAGCAACTGGGGAGTAGCCCCCGGCCACGACTAGAGAAAGTCCATGCAAGAAACCAACAAAGCTGCAGTGCAGCCAAAAATAAATAAAATTTAAATACTTAAAAAAAACCCAAACCAAACCAAACTCCAGACAAAGCAAGAAACAGTCACAAGGATCATGAAATGACAGAGGCAGCCCAGTGAACACTGAGGAGGCAGGGTTGGAAAGAAATCAAGCCTGACGTTCACCTGTTCACTCTTAAAGAGTGAGCAACAATTGGCCAGAGGAACACATATCGAGCAAAAGTGTGGGGACTGGTTGCTTCCTGATCCTCCCAATACTTGTAGCAGCAAGAAGGATGTTACACAAGGTGACCAGGAGCAGGAGGAGGAGAGAAGTCCTCTCCAGGTGTGCCTGGCAGGCACTGAGTTTCTTCTGAGAACCACAGCCCGGGTCAGGACATTTGAGAGTTGATGTGTTATCCCTGGAAAGAAGAAGGCCGGATCTTCCTGCTGCACTCACTTCTAAGGTAGAAAATGAAGCAAGGAACCGGCTTATTAAGAACACATAACTGCTTCCTATGCATTCTTTCTCCCAACAGATTTTGTTATAATTTCACAGAATCTAAAAAGGTAATAATTATTCTAACACTGTATACATATCAACTATCTAAATACAGCTTTTCATGTTATCAGCCAGATTTCTTTCTATATTAAAATTATGATCTATTTGAAAAACATTATCACAGCTTTTTTCTTCCCTCTGTCATCGTCTAATCATCAAACCTCTGCAGAGGCATCCAAAGGGGGACTGAAAGTAAAAAGTGGATTCTGAACTCATCTGCAGTTTGCAAAAATCTTTAACTTCCTACTACCATGGACCTGGCTTTCTCCCACATTACATACACACACCAGGCAAAATGACTGCAGGTCTGTTCTACTGAGACAACTTTCAAAACCAAGAGTAGAGTGGGTTAAAAGGGGACACAGATACTTGATTGACAGGAGGTCACATTCCACTGGCAGAAGAATAAAGAACTTGTCTCAATCGAAGATCGGAATTGAAAAGCTTAAAATATTCTTTTAAAAAAAGAAACATTGTTCTGACATCCAAAGAGGACAAATCAAATTGGTCTCCTCCCTCAGTCCCTGAAAAGGAGGAGGAGGAAATGGCGGAGGACTAAGTGCCAGTTTCATCCTTTAATTAAGACATGTGACCTTGGTCAAGTAACAACTTCTCTGAGTCTCAGTGTTTCCACTTGTGAAACAGTGAGAACTATAACCCATCCTATCCCACAGCGTTGTAATAAGCACCCAGCAGGGAAAGTATGTGAAAACGCTGAAAAGTATGTATTACTATACAAGCTATCTTTTATTATCTTTTAGAGGATAATCATCCTGAAAAATTTTAGTATGTTTGATCATGGTCTAAACCAGTGCTTCATGGGAGATCCAATGACCACCAGAACAAACTCTTGGACCTTTTGGAAATATTTTTAGGAACTTTAGCTTCCAGGCAAATGCAGAGTTACCATACTCTTACGTAAAAAGATACTGGAAGAAAAATACTACACGACACTAATACTTTTGATTGTAAAGAACATGGCAGGAGTAAGAAGCAGCCAAGAGGGATAGGGTGCTGATTAGGAAGAAATGGTCTGCATCTCCTAGATGCCAGGACTTATTTCTCATTGAGGTTTGTGAAGCATGAAGAACAGACAACAGCTGGGAATTTAGGAACGGAGTAAATCAAGCTGCTGGTATTCATGTTCCCAGAAAGAAAAGGCATGGGTGGCAACAAGTGATAGTTACAGGAAAGCAGAAATTACATTCCTTGCTGATTTTCTCCATTGTCATTTTAACAGATTTTTCTCCACCACCGCCATTGCTGCCACTAACTTGTGTACAAGGCATCAGGGTGGCATGGCGTTCTCTGCCTGGAAGCCAGTGTTAAATACGATCCTACTGACAGACAGACTGTCATCGCTTTTTAGTTGCTAAGTCCTGCCCGACTCTTTGAGACCCCGTGAACTACAGCCCACCAGGCTCCTCTGTCTATGGGATTATTCCAGCAAGACTACTGGAGTGGGGTGCCATTTCCTCCTCCAGGGGATCTTCCTGACCCAGGGATTGAACCCTCACCTCCTACACTGGCAGGTGATTCTTTACCATTAAGCCACCAGGGCCAAGATTGCCAACTCCTAAAGCAGGAGAACTATTTTTCAATGTTCTATCTTCCTTTCCCAAGACTGCTACCAACCAATAGATCTCTCACTCAGGGGTTGTGCAAACACCACCTGGGAGCATTTAGAAAACTGTGGGAGTCATCTACTGATGTCCCTAATGTTTCTTCCAGGAGAGGGTGCTAGGGCATTCCAGAGGGGGAGTTAAGATGCTAAACATCCTTCAATTCATGGGAAATCCAGACAAGGAGGGAAAAGTTCTACTCCAAATGCCACAACTGCCTCCTGCTGGGAAAGACGCAATTTGGCCTCTCCTCCCCCATCGGCTCGGAGGCGGCAATGGCACCCCACTCCAGTACTCTTGCTTGGAAAATCCATGGATGGAGGAGCCTGGTAGGCTGTAGTCCATGGGGTTGCTAAGAGTTGGACACGACTGAGCAACTTCACTTTCACTTTTTACTTTCATGCATTGGAGAAGGAAATGGCAACCCACTCCAGTGTTCTTGCGTGGAGAATCCCACCGACGGGGAAGCCTGGTGGGCTGCTGTCTATGGGTCGCACAGAGTCGGACATGACTGAAGTCACTTAGCAGCAGCAGCAGCCCCCGTCAGCTACACTCACCCTAAGCGAACAACATGCTACACCCTGTACATGCTTTGCATTTCAGTTTCAAACCTAGCTTCCTCCATCTCCTGGCTCAGGTCAGAACATAATGATTTTGGCCTATGGTTGTTGAACAACTTAGAGAAAAATAGATCAAATGGAATGCACTCATCAGAATAAGCTAAAAAGTAATTGCAGATTTGACACAGAGGTTCTAAAGAGGAAAATATACTCCACTCAAAACTTTTCTATAGCCTCCAAGAGATCACAGTGTCATTTGAACTGATGCTTCAAGAAGCTCTGGTTCCAAGTTGGGAACAATCTGTTAAAAAAAAGGTGATTTTAGTACACATTATGCCAAAATGCAAGGCACAGAGATCAAAGTCCACGGAGGGGAAGTCCCTGCCTTACGACTAACAGCTTGTGACTATGACAAGGCTGCTCCATTTCTGTGGGCCTCTGTTTCCTCATCTGTAAAATGAGACATTGGATAGTTTGCAGCATTTGCTCCAGAAAGGCTATTAGAAGCTGCCTGGAGGACAGGACTGAAAAGAATGAATACACTGGGCTTGATCGCTGTGACCCACACCATGACCAGGCCTTCAGGACTGGTATACACTAGCCAGAACAAAGAAATGAGAATCAGGTATTAAAAGACAAACATCGGAAATCTGGGGATCCTTAAGGCTAGAAACCCCACGCAGGTCCCACCTACTGTCGGTCAACATTTGATTATGATTATTCTATGCTATTTGGTAAAATTTACTCTGCAAGCTTTCTGCTTCATGGATGAATGAAACTTTTCACCAGAGAGATCTGAGGGCATGGAAATGGACACACAACAAGTCTTTGCACATGTCAAGAGAAATATACATGTATGTACAAAGAGGCTGGTTTTGTTTAGCCTCAACTGAGATCACGTATTCTTCAGCAAACACTTGTGTTTGATTTCTCGTCAGCTTGCTTACACAGCACTATTTGGGTTTCAAGGCTTAATTTATTTGACTATATTCATTCCCATTCCCTATTTTCCTTCAAGTCCAGCAACTCATAGTAAGAAAATTCATCATGCAAAGTGTACTTCTTTATGCAAAGTGTACTTTGGTTTTACATTAGAACCCTGAAGTTACCTTTTCTTTTTAATAATGATGAGAAAAGGTATAAATTATGTGCACCAATGTGGTTATCCTACTGTGATACTCTCTTTAACAAATTCTAAGAGTTATGCAAGATGATCTTAATATGCCGATAGGATCAGCTCTCTGGAACACACAGGTTATGTACTATGAATGGTCAGGGCAATCAGCTGGTAATGCTAAGGGAGATGTTCTTTTGACTCTATAAAGGGTAACACAACTGTTGTTAAAGTGTGTCCTGCTTGCTGATTTCAGCTAGCTTGATAAGATATCCTCTTTTCCTTTTCAGCAGGTCTCAAAGGCCTGGTAAGGAGCGGACACTGGCATTTGTGTTGATTTATTTTGGTGGCGAAAGGACATATAGGAAATGGTAGAGAAGCTTGTTCCAACCCAGGCAATCTTACTGCTTTCATAAGCCCATAAAGATACTAAAAATGAAGCACCAGAACAAACAGAAGATGATGATGTCAATAGAGGAAAATGAGGCTGATTAGACAATCTCACATGGCAAAAGTGGTATTTAAATTTTGGTTGTGTTGGTTTTAGGTCTTTCTTTCTTGCAAAGGGGAGTTTTTTGCACGTGTCTGGTACAGTGGCAAACACTCAAAGAATTTAATTTTTATTTGTTTTTGCTATCATTCTAAGGCTTCTTCTAGTTTCATGTTTCAGCTGGCTGTTCAAGTAGCTCAAAATGAAGACGTCTGAATCCAGACCTCACCACCTTGTAGCTTCATTTGTTTAAAAAAAGGAAAACAAAAAATGTAAGAAAACACCCTTTGAAGATACTGCATGAAAAAAAAAAAAAGGACACCAATAAACTACAGTAAGATTTTAGAAATATACTTAAGATATTTCAGTGATATGTTAAAACTTCATGCTCTCTCGTTACCTGAGTAGGTGATTTAATTCTGAAAAACAGGTATGCATCAACATTGTCCATAAATTCAGTAACTATCTGGATACAATGCTATGGCTGTAGAAAAACCTAGAGGCTCACATGTGAGGGTTTACAAATTCTGAAGGCTAAGGATGCATTTAATCAATGTCCTCTCTCTTGCCAGGAAGAATAAAATTGACCATAAAAAATAGTCTGAGCCACCTCTGCCTATACCTCCCGAGTCTATCTGGGAAGAAAGGACACATCTGGCTCTAGAAAACTCTTCTGCAGGACCTAACTTCCCTTGAGCTTCCCCTAAGCTCCATCCCAGGATGTTCCTAGGCAGCTGGCAGGTGGGTTTTGAACCTCTCAGAAGTTGAGCTTTCATTCCAATTTCACTGTAGCACTGCAGCATCTGATATAATCCCTTAAAGGCTCTCAGAGTCTGGCCCTAATCTCCCTCCTAAAATATAACTCAGAGAAGATGTGAATATAGATGGTAACATGGTCCATTTTTCTGCACAGATCAACACAGAAGGATCATGGTGAAATCAGATTTAGTGTCTATTTTCTCGGCAACTGATACCCTTGGGGCTGTAGAACATAGCTAAATGGAATAAGTCATATAACCAGGCTGATTTGACTTCGTTATTAATTCATCTTTACTTAACCTCAGCTGGGGCCTCACAAAAAGGAAGAAAAAAATAAGCTACACTACACAGCAAAACTTCTGCACACCCATTTTCTAGATAACTATAATAAAATGATTTCTTTCTTCTTCTGTTAGAGATTAGTGGTTTTAATCAGGAGCAGATCAGCCCCCAAAGGGAGTGTGACATATGTTGAGGAACACTTCTGCTGTTGCAGTGGCTGGGAGCATGGATGCTGCTAAGGGCATTTAATGATGCTCAACGGGGCGGTCCCATACCATCAACTTACTGGGGATCCATAATGGAGACCCATTCTACAAAGTGGAAAAAAACAGGGCATCTGTGCCAATAACTGTGATACTGGTCCAGATCCTGTCAGGTAGGGCTGGGAGATGGGAAAGTGACAGAAGCAAAGGCCCTGTGGGCCCCTCTCTTCTGATGCCGTTGGCTTCAGAAGANTCCATTCTACAAAGTGGAAAAAAACATGGCATCTGTGCCAATAACTGTGATACTGGTCCAGATCCTGTCAGGTAGGGCTGGGAAATGGGAAAGTGACAGAAGCAAAGGCCCTGTGGGCCCCTCTCTTCTGATGCCATTGGCTTCAGAAGACAAACAGGCCGCAGCGAGAAAAGCACATGTATTTCTGCTTTCATCTCCATCTGAGTAGACTGGAGGGGCACAGGAACTTGAGGAAGAACATGAACAAACTCTCCTGTTGGCTGATGTTTGCCAGTACTGAGATAAAAAGAAAACCTACTCTCACAACATGACTGATATCACACCGGTCTAGATTTCTGTTTCGTGGGAGAATACTGTGGCTATCAGTTGGAATTCATTCATTAACAAATATTTACCAAGCACCNGAATGAGTGCTGAGAACGCACCATTCAAAGGGACTTGAGAGCAGAGCTTCATGTGCTTGCCAGTTCCCCATCCTATCAGCCCTCCCCTTTAGGTCTCTGCACATTTGCACTGTTCAGTGTGAAATGAGTCAGGAAGTGCAAAAGTGAGGGTTCTCATAGCAACTGCCGACAACCCCACACTGACGTACTTCAGCAGCATCGGCAGTCACTAACTGGGCTCCTGCTAAAGGTGAACCCTTCATATACCGCATGTGTGAAGTGGGCGGACCAGCATTCCAACACCATTTGAATCTTATGTATCTCTCAGCTTATGTGTTTAAACCTGTAGCTTTAAAAAGTGGGCACGTGAAGAAAAACAAACCCCTTATGAGCCAATGCTTAGTACAAGCAATCTCAAACCCCACAGACCTAGGAACAGAAGACAGTTGGGCCACTGAGGGGCCCAGGTCCTACATGAATACATGGGAGAAATCTGAGCAAAGGGTGTGCCCTTAAGAAGCAGCCTACCCCAAGGACATCCAAGGCAGCTTCTCGGCTTCCTTAGAGCCATCCTAGATGCACGTGGTCCTTGTCTCATTAGGGCCCTAATTACTCTTCTAAGATCTAGATCGATTAGCATTAGCCCTTGGCTAGCTTACCTTTAAACACAGGATACTTTAAAACTGGGTCCTGCCATCCAATTAGAGTGTTTATCTGATGAACTGAGGGAAGACACCAGGTGTCTTTTAAGCTGTCACTGCCTCTTCATATAGATCACAGTCACACCAGGTGGAAAATCCAGTCAACCCAACTTACTGAGAAACGGGGAGAGTTCATAAGGTCATGGCATTTTAGGGCTAGAAAGAACATCGGCTCTCACTGAACATAATCCAAGGCCACGTAAGCCGGGACCACAATCTGGAGTTAACAATCAGGGGGTAGCGCCTACAAGTCTCCAGGCAAGGGGAGTCACAGAAGTGAGGACTGACACCCGCTGCGTGAGCCTGCCAAAGGCCAGAGAGCCGGCACTAGAGAGCCGGCACTGCAGCAGAGACGAGGTCNGACCACAATCTGGAGTTAACAATCAGGGGGTAGCGCCTACAAGTCTCCAGGCAAGGGGAGTCACAGAAGTGAGGACTGACACCCCCTGCGTGAGCCTGCCAAAGGCCAGAGAGGTGGCACTACAGCAGAGACGAGGTCTTCCCAGTCCTTGTTCAGCGATCTATCAACTGTTCTTTAAAATATCTCTAACTCATCTTGCACCCATTTTATGCACCTAGAATTAGGCCTCCGAGTCCAACTTTACTGAACTGAATACTTCATGGTGTACTAAAAGCTGACACTCTCGTCAAGTCTTCTACAGGATCACAGAAAGCAATGCGGGCCAAGTGTTTCACTAGTACAAATGCTAATAACGGTGGTAATGTTACTGGGACAATTCTTGCTGTTATAAAATCAAGGCCATTCACCAACAGATGAAAACATAGTCTAGTGAAGGGGAAAGAGACAATGAGGGCAAGCGCAAATGCCAACACGGTATTATTCATTTTCATGAAAAGTCACGAAGACGTAATAGTGGAAGTGAGTGCAGAAGAGCAAATAGCTGAAGGAAAAAAAAAAAGAATCTCTTTTTGGAAACTCTGTGCTGTGCACTGGGAGACAAGACGCCAGGCCCTTGGCAGGAGTGTCAGGCACTGACAGGGCACGGCGGGAAGCCTCTGCCTCGTCTTACTCCCGCTGTGCTCTGCAGCAGGTCAGAGTCCAGGTGAATGGAGGGGTCCTTAAGAAACCACTGATATTCTCAGAACACCTTTAAGAAGACAGAACCCAAACACTCTTGGATGTGTGTATGAATGAGTCAACTTTGCTTTAATCAGATCCACTGTAAACTGAAATCTGAAATGAAGGAAGATTAGAAAGCACTGATCATTTCCAGCTCAGAGAACAAACATGCTGACCTGCTGGGACAGGCACCTTCTCAGGGGCATCCAGACTGGGTCAGAGACCACCTCCCCAACTGCTACTTCTGGGATTCCTAACCTCTGGAGAAATCTGAGGCTGGCAGAGCCCCCCAAAGCTATTATAATGATATCGTTTGAACTAAAAAGATGCACCAGCTTGATGCCTGGCCCAAACTTTAAATGGAGCACTTGAAAGCAGGGGATTCCTCAAAAAGCCAGGATGTACATACAGTTGTTGGAGACCACCTTCCAAACTGGGGAAGCATCATAGTTGCTGTCAGGGAAAAAGTTCAGTGACCATATAAGATAAAAAAGTTATTTTATGGTATATCCTGTATGAGATGGAAAAAGTTAATAGTTTATGGATATGAGGAGCAATGTGGCAAGTTTCCCAATTCTAAGACTACATTTACAGCAAATGGGGCAATATGTCAACGATTCAACAAAGGAAAAGGAAAAGCTCTTTGAAGAACTGGTAACATTTCTGTAAACCTGACATTGTAACAAAATAAAATATTATGAGAATTATTAAAGAAAAACCCAACAACTTCTGATGCTTAAGTGCTAGATGTCCTGGGACATTTAGTCACCAGGATGAAGACACTCTGTGAAACGTCAATCAGATATAGCAGTCCAGGGAACCTTGGCAGGCACCTCCTCAGAGAAAAGCCCTTTGTCTATCTCCAATATTAACAGTTCAATACCAATTTTATGCATTACCTGTCAAAACTCTGCTACGGGAGGTAGTGAATTTAACCCTTTCATCTCCAAATAAGAAAGGCGGGTTCCTTGGAGGTGGCTAAGTACTGTTGCCCCTCTAACCTGTTCTCTCTGAGCTCTACTTAAGTGTTGCCAGGACCGGGCAAGTTGCTTGGCCTTTTATTAATAAAGCAGCTGAATAATTTATAAGGGTTGCACAGGGCCCATTAGAAGTGCCAGAGCAGTAATAACTGGCTTAGGACTTTGCTTACTCAGGGCTAAAGTTTAATTTGTCCATAAATGCCCCTGCTCATAAACCCATCCCACAGGTCTGACCTGCTCTTTCATCCCCAGTCACGTGTCCTAGCCAGGCTCTGGGCTTAGATGTGTTCCTACTGGTGACACTGGTAGGGCTGAGAAACAAACCCAGACTCTATATATCAACCAAGATCTTATACCCATGCTCCTGCATTTACCAAACAGGCCACCACCATCCCCCGCTTCTTAAGCTCTGCTTTCGGTCATCCCCAAAGAAAAACAGCCATCTGGTTGATTCCCAGCCAGCAAGAGAGTGCAGGCAGATGACATGAAAGGATGGAAGACTGGAGAAACACAAAAGCTAAGACCTTCAGCACATTCAGTGTCAAGTTGGGTGCTGCACTGTAACTGACAGTACATATGATACAGACAAAAAAATGTGTTCTGCTCTTTATTTACCAAGTTAACATTCCCAGGCTTCGGTTTTCTCATCTATGAAATGGGGGTTGTAATGGCACCCACCTAATACTGTGGTAAAGTGAATGACAGTCGCTCAGTCGTTTATGACTCTATACAGTCCCTGGAATTCTCCAAGCCAGAATACTGGAGTGGGTAGCCTTTCCCTTCTCCAGGGTACCTGTCCAATGCAAGGATCGAATCCAGGTCTCCTGCATTGCAGGTAGATTCTTTACCAGCTGAGCCACAAGGGAAGCCCAAGAATACAGGAGAGCATAGCCTATCTCCTCTCCAGTGGATCTTCCTGACCTGGGAATTGAACTGGGGTCTCCTGCATTGCAGGTGGATTCCTTACCAACCGAGCTATCAAGGAAGCCCATACTATAGTAAGGATTGAGTTAATTCACAGTGTATAATACTCATTAAGGGCTTCCCAGGTGGCTCAGTGATAAAGAATTCACCTTCCAGGGCAGGATACGTGGGTTCGATCCCTCAGTCAGGAAGATCCCCTGGAGAAGTAACTGGCAACCCATTCCAGTATTCTTGCCTGGGAAATCCCATGAACAGAGAAGCCTGGCGGGCTACAGTTCATGGGGTCAGAAAAGAACTGGACATGACTTAGCGACTAAATAACAAACAATACCCATTAAGGCTATTATTACTAGAGATTCAAATCTCTAATTAACCCTAGAGATACCTACTCTGATCCCGTCTCTCTTTGAAAAGTCCAAGGCCCAGAGAGGTTGCGTGACTTTGGAGGGCAATTCTAAGCATTACCTCAGTTCTCTAGACAGGCGCCCAGTTTGCTACTGGTTTTCACTTTGACGCTGCTGGGGCTCCAGCACTCATTCTCCAGGGTAGCAGTGTTATTGCTTTGTTTTCAGAATTTCCAGATAAACCAAGTGCTAGCCCAGAACCAGTGTGCATTCACTCACCCAAGACCTGTCCAGTGGATGCTGACTTTGAATCACACACTGTCTGGGCTCTACTTACAGAGGTTCTGCAGTCACGAGGCAAGGTCCCTGTCCTTCAAACATCTTGTATCTTGGTGATAGAGTCACCAAAAAAACAAAAACCCCAAAACAAAAGAGTAAATAAACTAGAAAATTTCAGAGTGGCAAGTAGAGAAAATTAAAAGGTAACATGAGAGAAGCACAGTAGAGCTTAGAGTTGGGAGGGTGCAAGTCTCTTAAAAGAGGTCATTCATGCCAGTTTCCTTCGCAGTTTAATCTCTAAGGAGATGGCACTGTAACCCCAGTTGCAGCATATGCATACATGAATATGCATGACTGTGGGATAAGAAGAAGTTATACACAAGTGGTGCAAATCCCTAAAAATTTCACTTGGGGCAATCATATCAGAAATAAACATGCTACCCATGAATGACTTTATCAAGACAGACCTTTGCTGATCTTTGGTCTTCCCTCTCTGGCCACTCTGGCGCAAATGTGTGGGTTAAGGCCAAAGGACCCCACGGTAATGGAAGTTGGGATCACGTGGCCCTCTTTCAGGTGAAGTTCATTTCTCTGGCCTCTGGAGTTTGGCTTCTTAGCCCCTTGGCATCTGCACCATGTGCCATGAAATTCCTGTCCCAAGAAGCAGTTCAGGGGATCAAAGAGCTATTCTTACTGGCTCCGTTCAGGCCAATGGAGGGAGGGGATGGCGGGAGAGGCAGGCCACTCGGCGCTCCATTCAGTGTCCTCCTCCACAACGGGGCCATTGAGCGGGCGCCACAATCAGGGGCTGAGAAGAAAAGGCCGAAGGAAAGTGCACAGAGCTGCTGCGCACAGACGCGGTCATTCATCACCGGGCAAGTGCCAGTAACTGGGAACAGCCGTCTCAATTTCTGCAAATCCTCCAACCTGCGACAGCTGCCGGTGACTCTGGTGGGCGGCGCTGCTGCTGCTGACGGTGCCAATCCCTAGCCCTGGCCAGGGGCCAAGTCCACCTTACTCAGGTTAGAGATTCGCTGGCGGTGAAGGGTGGCAACAATGGACTTCACAGCTTATAAAGCAGCTTACAAAGGACTCCCGTGTATTTCCCAAAGCACTTCAGATAGCTGGTGAGAGAAGCTATCTGCACAAGCGCATTCAAGCAGTTTATTCCTAACCCACTTAACTCAAGGTCTCTGTCCGAACACAGCGACAGAGTAGAGGAAGGGCAGGGAACCATGAGAGGGCAGGGACGGCTCAGCAGCTGGCGGATCATGGGCAGTCAACCCCTCTCCCCTCCTCTGGAGTCGCAGCAGCAGGCAGGCCTTCCCCCGGTAACAGCTATTACCGTGAGAGTCCGTGGGGCTCCTTGGGTCTTCAGTTGAGCTGTTTGCTCCCACTGTTTCCATCAGCATCCTCAGAAAGCATTTACACGTGAGATTTCTGAACACTCCAGGTACCATGGAGATGCGTGCCACCATGGAACCCCAAGGAAACTTCACCTGACTCACTGTCCCAGCCACTGGATCTCCAGCTCTGCTCACACTCCAAAGCCTCCAGGGGCCTGCTCATCTCCTCCACTTTATCTACACTTGCCTCATCAGACTTAGCTTCTGGAGAACAATATTGCAGGTTAACAGACAGAGTAATCAAAAGAAGCTGGAGACTATGGAGGCAGGGGGAAACCACTCAGGCTCAAAGGGCCATGTTTGGAGCCCAGAGCTCAGGGCAGCCACTAAAGGACATTGTAACAGTATGCCAAACACAGAACATAAACCATCCTCATGGGTTAAAGAAATGCAGACAGAGGTAACGGTTCTTCATCAAGTCTGTCACGCCCATCGACCTTCCAACCTTTTTAAACTTCTTCTGAAAGAAGAGTTGATGGGAAAGATAAAATTGCTAAAGAACCCTTACCCACCTCTGTACGTATTACCTAGAATGCACACTATTTCCAGGGCAACTTCCCTGGATTTTTCATGATGTGTTTTAAAAGCAGAACTCACCCAGAGGAAGGGTCCCTGGGACAGACCTTCAGAGAACTGAAGGGGAAGCAGGATGATGTGAGTGCATAGCCATCTATCAGCGCTTTGCCTGCTGCTCGCAGTCTGGTGTCAGAAACCAGCCAACACTTGGCCGGGGCAGAGCTGGGCCTCGGACACTTCCCTCCCAGGTCCCTGTTCTACATCTGGGCACTTCCTTCTCAGATCCTGTGATCTAGGTGCTAACATTTCCATCAGCTAAGAGAAACCGTTCCCTGAAGAGAACATAACTCCTGACGTCTAAGTACATGCTGCTCTGTAGTGCAATATCAACGTTTCTTGGCAAAAAGAAGCTCCTTGAAGGCATATATTCTCACCCTACTCTCTTTCTCCTTGCAGTGCCAGGCAGTAACAGGTGTTAAAAAAATAACCTATGACTAATCAATGATAGGAAAGAAGGGTGAGCCTGAATATGAGCGAGAACAAGTATCTGTTAGCACATCTCCCCACCCACCCAACCGTGGGGAAGAAACTCCCTCCTCTCTAGTCAAAGAAGACTGCTCTCCAGGACCATCACGTGAGAGGAAAGAGGCCACTCCACAGAGCAGGCCTATTTTGACATGAAGAGTGAGGCTATTATCAGAACATTGTAATCAGCAGCACTCACGAATAAGGCTAAACTCAGAAAAGAACTTAACAATTCGCTATCAAACAATGAGAATCAAGAGTAAAGAAGAGATAGTTTGTTGAAGAAGAGACTAAAATACCTCAGGGCCCCAGAGGAGTTATTTCTGCAGTCTCTGCACATACGACATCATTCATGAAGAAGGCAGAGGTACAAATATAGCATAAATGTCGTCTGCTCTAGCTTGTAATTTAAAATGCAAATGCTAATGAGCGAACTGGTGTATCAGTGGAGTTAATAACCGCATGCCTAGCACAGGGGCCGCATCCAAAACACACACAGAGAAGAGACAGACACCATGTTCCAATTTAAAAATAAAAACACCCAAATTAACCCTAGAAAAATCACTAGCAGATGTACAAGCTCAGGAAAGGAGGCACACCAGGGCAGCGAAATGGGAACTTCACTACCCACCGTAGATGAGCCAGTCCATTTAAACATCTTCCTACATACAGTGATACAGTGAAGGTAAGCACGAGAGTTACTAGGGTTTATTCAGCACTGCTACTGTAAAGTGTGAGTGTAAGGAAAAACTACAGGGAATCTGAAAAACTTAGAAAGTTTCCACAAAGCCCACTTAGAAGCCCAGAAGTCAACTTTGCAGGCAGTTGTAGGTCTAGAAACCAAAGGTCACTGAAGACAGATGTAGATCTCATACATTTTTATCATAGGCAAAGGATGGTTTAAAAGAATCTGAAAATTTACCAGGCCTGGATTAAGTGGGCAGTTTAAATAAATGGGAAAAAGAGCTAATGAGGAAAAACCACAACTGAGAATGCAGTTGAGTCTCAGATGTCACTGTTCTTGCTCCTACAAGGCCTGGCAGCCCTACCCCAGGTTCTGGGACCGACCCCTGGCACTGAGACCAGGCACAGCTCCCCGGGTTCCTTACAGCCCCTTACGATGCAGCCAGTGGTCCTACTCCGTCCCTCAGGTGGAAACTCGCAGCACCCCTCCAGGGGCACCAGAAGAGTGTGCGTGGGCTGGCTGCCCACACAGTGCTGTTTACATGAAGCGCCAGGCATCGGCTCTGGCGAATCTAGCCCATTAGTGTGGGGAAGCCTCCGGAGAACTTTCTGGAAAGAACCCAAGGTGTGCAGAGACCTGGGGCTTGGAGGCAAAGATACTTTTCCATGATGAAGAACTTTTCTGCTTTTTAAAAATCCAGTCATATCTCCGTTTGAAAGGGGGATGTGAGAGGTGGTTCCCATAGCAACCAAGATTAAGTCTTACAGGCACAGTGAGCACTGTTCACCCCAGGGCTGCCCATTACCAGATTTTTAAGCATTTCCCTTTAATTTCAAATTACCACACGATTTACACTCCCTCTCCTGCATCCAAGGTCCTGCCATTTCCTACTCTTAGGCTGGCCAAATAGAGAACGCTCCCTCTCGGGGCGGGAAGAGTGATGGGCAGCCCAGTCCCGGGCACTGCTGCTGGCCACTATCACTACTATAGGGCTGGTGGAAAATGCCAACAGGCTGGGAAGATGGCCGTGAAATAGTCACACTGAGATTTATTTTTCTGGGGACACCACAAGAACGGGATTAGAACGAAGGCATCTGGGCACAACCAGAAACAGGAGCTGGTGTTGGACAGACTCCAGCAAAGAACAGCCACCAGAGTTCTGTGAGCTTCCCATTCCCTCCCCACGTGCCCACCAGGTGGAAGACAGCCGAAATAAGCTTTAACAGATTCAGAAAGAACCTTCCAGTAGGAGGAAAGGAGAAGGAATGGAAAAGGAATCCTTGGGGGAAAACTCACAGGTCTGACCCTTTTGTTCCACTCTACTGGCTCTCATTAGCTCTGCAGGGATAGCGTGATACCTCTGCAGGACATTCTCCCTTGTCTCATAGACATTGAGACCCCAAGGCAGCAAGAGGAAAAGGTGACATTAAAAGGCAGAATTAAGGGTTACTGAGGAAGTAAGGATTCTTTTCACTTGCCTTTGACCTACGGACCCAGAAGCAATCAATGGGATTATCCAGGATAAACAGATAAAATTCCGAATCTTTCTTTCCTCGGCACAGGAAACACAACTGATGGCATGGGTGGAACATCCTAAATGGGAGGCTGCAGCACCCCACAGAAGGCAGGGCCACGCCAGGACCCTCTCTCCCTCAGCTGCTGGAGTCTCTGGCCTGACTGGCTGGGAGCTGCCACACATGCCCTGCTGCACCCCGAACCTCTGGGTCCCAGCATCACACCAAGACAAGCAGGCTGGTCTGATGGAAATGATTAACTAGAAGCAGGAGAGCAAGAATGCATCTTTATGTGTTCTAGCTCCAAGCTCTGTGGCTACCTTTAAACCATGCCTAAAAATGTTATTTTTATTGATGTCTTTATTTATTACTGTGCTGTACGCTCAGTTGTGCCCGTCTCTGAGATCCCACGGATTGTAGCCCAGCAGGCTCCTCTGTCTAGGGAATCCTCCAGGCAAGAATACTGGAGTGGGTTGCCATGCCTTCCTCCAGGGGAGTTTTCCCACTAAGGGATCAAACCTGTGTCTCTTGCATATCCTGCATTGGCAGGCAGATTCTTTACCACTGTGGCACCTGGGGAAGCCCCCTTATTTATTACTATGTCTCAGTGGGAAAAAAAAAAAAATTGAAATGATTACTGAAAAAAATTGAATCCTTGTCTCTTTTACCCAGAGACCACTCTACTGTGTCCCAAGTGTCTCCTTTGATGCCTCTACCAGTCCTCAGGTAGGAGCCTCCCAAGGTATTACTTCCCAGGTCACTCTCTTCTGACCGTTTTCAGTTTGCTGATGACCACCCTAAAATTATGGTCCTCAGATGGAACATCGGACTCCATGCCCACACTGACACGGCTGAGCCAGCTCACAGCTCGCTGCCTTCTGCTGCTGCTGCTGCTGCTGCTAAGTCGCTTCAGTTGTGTCCGACTCTGTGCGACCCCATAGACGACAGCCCACCAGGCTCCCCCGTCCCTGGGATTCTCCAGGCAAGAACACTGGAGGGGGTTGCCATTTCTTCTCCATTGCTGCCTTCTGGGATTCCGTATTTCTGGGCTATGAATTAGGACTGTCTCAAATGTGGAAAATTCTGAAAAAGATGGGAATGTCAGACAACCTGACCTTCCTCTTGAGAAACCTATGTGCAGGTAAGGAAGCAACAGTTAGAACTGGACACGGAACAACAGACTGGTTCCAAATAAGAAAACAAGTAAGTCAAGGCTGTATATTGTCACCCTGCTTATTTAACTTATATGCAGAGTACATCATGAGAAATGCTGGGCTGGAAGAAGCACAAGCTGGAATCAAGATTGCCAGGAGAAATATCAATAAACTCAGATATGCAGATGACACCACCATATGGCAGAAAGTGAAGAGGAATTAAAAATTAGTCTCTTGATGAAAGTGAAAAAGGAGAGTGAAAAAGTTGGCTTAAAGCTCAACATTCAGAAAACGAAGATCACGGCATCTGGTCCCATCACTTCATGGGAAATAGATGGGGAAACAGTGGCTGACTTTATTTTTGGGGGGGCTCCAAAATCACTGCAGACGGTGACTGCAGCCATGAAATTAAAAGACCTTGCTTACTCCTTGGAAGGAAAGTTATGACCAACCTAGAGAGCATATTCAAAAGCAGAGACATTACTTTGCCAACAAAGGTCCGTCTAGTCAAGGCTATGGTTTTTCCTGTGGTCATGTATGGATGTGAGAGCTGACTGTGAAGAAAGCTGAGCACCGAAGAACTGATGTTTTTGAACTGTGGTGTTGGAGAAGACTCTTGAGAGTCCCTTGGACTGCAAAGAGATCCAACCAGTCCATCCTAAAGGAGATCAGCCCTGGGTGTTCATTGGAAGGACTGATGCTGAAGCTGAAACTCCAGTACTTTGGAAAAGACCCTGATGCTGGGAGGGATGGGGGCAGGAGGAGAAGGGGATGACCGAGGATGAGATGGCTGGATGGCATCTCTGGCTCGATGGACGTGAGTTTGAGAGAACTCCGGGAGATGGTGATGGACAGGAAGGCCTGGTGTGTTGAATCTGAATCTTTCTGACACGATCACAGAAGAACAATTTTACGAAAGGGTATGGGTTGTCCCTCCTATCCTTATACTTCTTACAAATACATTTCTCTTCATGTATATGCATCTTGTACCTCGGTAGATACAAATACTTTGCTTGAAGGCTGGAACCTTATTTTACACGTTTCAATATTCCCGGAAAAGTGCCCAGGAGACATAAAAAAAATTATTAAATAGCCATGTGACTGAATGACCCACAAGCATGAGGAGGCTCATTCTGGGGATGATTCACAATCTAAAGATGGAAGATAATCAGGCAGTAATCGTAGGCTTGCACTTCCATCCACATGATCATGGGTGATGGTTTGACTGCAGAGATGGGGAGCTGAGGGCAGAGCTCTGAATGCTCTAAGGCTGAGAAGGAGATTTATACATCCAGACAAAAGCAGAGGGAAAAGTGATGGATGAATCCATTCGTTTCTTTAGGTGACTCTCCTGATAACTAATATAGGCAAAGTTGTTTTGCCTAAATGAATCGCACACAGATGGCCAAAAAGGTAAAACAAAACAAAACAAAACAAAACAAAAACCCAGGTCCTCTTGGACACTCAAATGCCATCTCCCTTGGGAAGTCTTTCCCATTCCTCAATTAGTTTTCTTTCCTCTGCACTCTTATGCCTCCTGTACTCTTCACAACTCTATTCTGTTTTTCCCTGTTGCAGTTTTTTCACATGGCTGTCTCAACTATTAGACTACAAGGCATTCAAGAAGGCAGAAATTATCTCATTAACTTGAGCATCAGCCACAACCTATCAGAGAATGCCTTTCTTTTAGTGGACTTGTAATAAAAATCTTGGCCTCATTAAGGAA
This sequence comes from Neotragus pygmaeus, assembly GCA_006410875.1. Taxonomy (NCBI): domain Eukaryota; kingdom Metazoa; phylum Chordata; class Mammalia; order Artiodactyla; family Bovidae; genus Neotragus; species Neotragus pygmaeus. The sequence goes on from SJYV01029990.1 coordinate 2,547,364, forward strand.
GTCTCCCCAAACCTGTTTATTGTGCTAATTCCTACAAGTGACACTTGAGGACCTTCTGATACCAACATAATTCATATAATTCACAATAATATCTTTAAAAGTGAAGAACTAGAAAAGTCTCATGCCCAGCTGCCCATTTCCTGTAATGGGACCCAACTGGAAACAAGTAGGCAGAGGAGACAGAACCAAATGGGCAAGTCCCAAGAGAAAGACTACCCCACTTTACAAATATCCATTAAGTTGCAATTCAATTAAAGTATCTGAAAAGAATTCATAAGTATCAGCAGACCCTGTAATTGCTTAATTAAGGATAGAAGCCTAGCAAACACAACTACAATAACAGCCTGATTCATTAGCACCTCTGTGATAGCAGAATGGGATTTCTCACTGAAACATACACTGGCGTTAATTGTGTAATTTGGTGAGGCACTGGTAATCAATGGGGATCCACCATTCCTGGGGCCAGGAGATGAGGACGATATTCCTGTTCACCTTCCCTCTCCTCTCTCATTAAATTTCTGGCTCTGTTGAAACAGGCAGTTGATATTCCTATTAGGACTGACTGGAGAAGACACGTTACAGAGAGAAGGAAATGTGGTACTTTGTTCAAAGGCATTCAAGGTGGAAGGACACACAGCCAACCCTTTAGCTCATTGGGCACATACATACCATCATTTATCAAACCCCAGACTTCTAGAAGCTCTCGTCTCTGCCTTATGACAAGGGAGGCAGTTTCAAGAGGACATTTGTAATCAAAGAGAATATAAAAAATTGAAAAATGCCAAAGGGCAGGTAAAGGAAAGTCTCATTTTCTAGTCTTGTTTCATATGACCAGGTAACTGGTTAATTATAAGTTGCCTGCTGTGATCCACATGGGAACAGCCTGCCAGGTGGCTTGCCGCATTCTAGATGGTTTGTACTGTGAGTTCCACACCAGGAGACCGGCATCTACTGCCCACCACAGCCAAACCTGGACATGTTGCTGCCCTACCATTAAGACCGTGGAACTGTAAATGAGGTTGGATCAGTGAGCTAAATACAGGGGTCCCCAACCTCCGGGATCTCATGCCTCATGATCGGAGGTGGAGCTGATGTAGTAATAATAGGAAGAAAATGCACAATAAATGTAATATGCCTTAATCATGTCAAAACCACCTTCCCTCCCCTCTTTCCATGGAAAAATTGTCTTCCAAAAATCTGGTCCCTGATGCCCCAAAGGCTGGGGACTGCTGAGTTACAACAGTCCAACTATCTGATGATATTAAGACTTCTTAGAATATTTTGCACTGAAATTTCAAATTATTACTCTCTTCTCATTCAGGCATTTGATTTAATGACACTTTGATACCCGCTATGCTTAGCCAACAGGACAACTTCCTGAATTGTGCCCTCAGCATGACCCAGACAGCCCAGAGCTAAGAAAGTAATGCAAAATAAGGAACCGTCATACAAAGGTCACAGCAATAAGACACTCCAGAGCCCACTGGTGCTCTGAAATAAAAATGTGAATCATGGGCCAAGCAATCTGCAAATGTGTGCCTCAGTGTCCCTTTAGACAGGTATTAAGTAAAGGTACCCTTATGACAGAAAGTGAAGAGAAGCTAAAAAGCCTCTTGATCAAAGTGAAAGAGGAGAGTGAAAAAGTTGGCTTAAAGCTCAACATTCAGAAAACGAAGATCATGGTATCTGGTCCCATCACTTCATGGGAAATAGATGGAGAAACCGTGGAAACAGTGTCAGACTTTATTTTTGGGGGCTCCAGAATCCCTGTAGATGGTGACTGCAGCCATAAAATTAGAAGATGTTTACTCCTTGGGAGAAAAGTTATGACCAACCTAGATAGTATATTCAAAAGCAGAGAAAGTACTTTGCCGAAGGCTAGCTACTAGTCAAGGCTATGGTTTTTCCTGTGGTCATGTATGGATGTGAGAGTNCTTAAAGCTCAACATTCAGAAAACGAAGATCATGGTATCTGGTCCCATCACTTCATGGGAAATAGATGGAGAAACCGTGGAAACAGTGTCAGACTTTATTTTTGGGGGCTCCAGAATCCCTGTAGATGGTGACTGCAGCCATAAAATTAGAAGATGTTTACTCCTTGGGAGAAAAGTTATGACCAACCTAGATAGTATATTCAAAAGCAGAGAAAGTACTTTGCCGAAGGCTAGCTACTAGTCAAGGCTATGGTTTTTCCTGTGGTCATGTATGGATGTGAGAGTTGGACTATGAAGAAGGCTGAGCGCTGAAGAATTGATGCTTTTGAACTGTGGTGCTGGAGAAGACTCTTGAGAGTCCTTTGGACTGCAAGGAGATCCAACCAGTCCATTCTGAAGGAGATCAACCCTGGGTATTCTTTGGAAGGAATGATGCTAAAGCTGAAACTCCAGTATTTTGGCCACCTCATGCAAAGAGTTGACTCACTGGAAAAGACTCTGAAGCTGGGAGGGATTGGGGGCAGGAGGAGAAGGGGACGACCGAGGATGAGATGGCTGGATGGCATCACGGTCTCGATGGACGTGAGACTGAGTGAACTCTGAGAGATGGTGATGAACAGGGAGGCCTGGCGTGCTGCAATTCATGGACACGCAAAGAGTTCGACATGACTGAGCGACTGAACTGAAGTAAAGGTGACACGCAGGACAAGTGAAAATGAACTAAAAATAAAGACAAGGTAAACTTGTTTTCCTGTGGCTCAGTGGATAAACAATCTGCCCGCAACGTAGGAGACCTGGGCTCAATCCCTGGGTTGGGACGATCTGGAGAAGGAAACGGCAACCTGCTCCAGTATTCTTGTCTGGGAAATCCCATGGACAGAGGAGCCTGGTGCACTACAGTCCACGGGGCTGCAAGAGCTGGACATGACTGAGTGTCTAATCCACCACCACTAGACTGCTTTTGTTCTAAGAGAAGATAGTGTATGAAGTGAAGTGAAGTAAAAGTCGCTCAGTCGTGCCTGACTCTTTTAGACTCCATGGACTATACAGTCCATGGAATTCTCCAGGCCAGAATACTGGAGGGGGTACTTTTTCTCTTCTTCAGGGGAACTGCCCAACCCAGGGATTGAACCCAGGCCTCCTGCATTGCAGACAGATTCTTTACCAGCTGAACCACAAGGGAAGCCCAAGAATACTAGAGTGGGTAGCCTATTCCTTCTCCAGTGGATCTTCCACATCCAGGAATCAAACCAGGGTCTCCTGCATTGCAGGCGGATTTTTTACCAACTGAGCTATCAGGGAACACATAAGATTAGGATATGGAGCTCACTAAATGCTGCCAGATGAGGAGAAAGGACGCTTTTAACACCCGCGGAATGCTGGCCTTGTTAACACAGGACAAGGACTGCCCATGATTGCCTCGAAGACTGAAACAAGCGCTCCTAGGAGGTGGCCTCTGCAGTGGGCGGGGGACTTTGAGCACTCTCAGTTCTGAGGGGGTAAGGTCACCTCCTCCGCGGCCAAACCTGAGCCAGGTGCTGGGAGGACTGAAGGGTAAACGCTCTCAGGAGGTGCTGACCTGTCAGCTACAGCTGACTGGGCCTAGCCCCACCTGCTCTCCCATCTGACCAGGCAATCATTCCACATACAGGGGTGCAGGAACCGTGACAGAGGCCAGCTGGCTCGGGCCAAATGCCACTCCCTATCAAGCTGTGGGGCCGTCTGCCCAAAAAAGGCCACATGAAAATGGAAAGTGTTCACCCCACCTCGAAGTCCAGAGGGCTCTCCAAGAGGCTGGGAGTGATGAGACCAGCACATATGGGAGTGCTGAACAACTCTCTCGACTTTCCCCTTGAGAATCACGACAATAACATCATTTCCAGCAGACGCCATTTTTACCGGGTGCAGGGCGCGTTCCACCGAGAGCCAGCAAGTTGTGTCACGCGGACCACTGTCCAGGTGAGCAGCTGGAAGGTATGAGTGTCATGTCTGTTTACATTCACGCTCAGCGTGGGGCTGGTTTCAGACAACCGAGAAGCCCTTCTCTCCAGGATCTCCAGCCATGTTCTCCATCTCATTCATCCTGTTTCCACTAGGGTCACTGCCCGATGGATGACTGACTAGGATCCCCTCTGAGTTCCTGCTCCTGAGAATTCAGACCAGTGCTTCTCAAGGTCCCGGTATCCTCTCACTTCATCTTTTTTATGTCCTTGCTAGCCGAGAAGACTTCGTTGAGTTTTACATTCTATAATTGGCACTATGAAGACAACAGGTATACTGAATAGCTTTTCTAAGTATTCATGTCATGTTCTGTTCCGATCCTAACAATTACAGTTTTTATAAAGGTACTCAAGATGCTGACATCCTTAGAATGACCCTTTAGCACTCAATTTTCTGCATTCCTTTTTTCCATTCTGTTAGACTGTTATGAAGAGCTGTCTATTTTAAATTCTGTTTCTTCTTACCCACATTTACTCCCCAATTGTCTGTAATCTGTTAGCTGAATCAACCCTGATTTAAAAAAAAACAATCTGTGACTTAGTAATCGATCAGTAGTATAAAATAATTCCACAGTTTTTACTTATTTGATCTTTTAAGGTAGAACCCAACACTTAGCTTCCAGAAGACTGCTATCTCAGGATTCTCCATCTAATCCTCTGGACACCGACTATCTGTTCCCAGAACCTATTCTTAGTGTTGTCCGTGCTGGTGGACATCAATCTCTGCCCAATAACTCAAGCCCTGGGCCACTTTACTTTCTCTCCTGTATTCAATGTCACACCCCATCCTTGACCCCAAAACCCAAGTCATTCCCTGAATGAGGAAGTCTTCCATTCCTTCCTTCCATTCCTCAAGAGTTAAAAGCTCTTCTAACCTTTCCTCTCCTCTATCACCAGATTTTGGGCCTCTGTTCCTCTTGTTTCTTAATCACTCTCCCAGCCTCCAGCCTCATGTATTCTAACATACCTACCAAGAAAAACTGTCTTTAACACCAAGTGTCATGCCCCTAATACCTTAAACAACTCTGAGGGTCCACAGCATGTTCCATGGAAGACTAGCTTCCTTCTGTATTTCCAGCCTCACCCCACTCTACACTCTACCAAAGGATTCATGGTTCCCTGGACACATCAGAATATATTGTACCTCTACATCTGTGTACCTGCTGGTACCTCTACCTAGAATATTCCTTTTCCTCCCCTCTCATCCTGTCCTTACAACATTGCAAACTCCCATCTCCTTTTGAACACAGCCCAGATACACAATCTCTAACCTCCACCCAACCAACCATTCCCTCCTCTATGCTAGCTACTTCTGTGTCTTATAAATAATTCTATTTTCTTGCCTACCACCAAACACTACCGTTTGTTCACGTGCCTGTCTTTCCTCTAGGGCGTCTCTAGACCTAGGCCTATGTCTTACCAGGATGCACAGTTCCTTGCTCCAAACTCAAAGAGGAAAGCCAGTAGCTCTTCTTTCAGTGAGCATTCTGCTAAGTCAGGAAGCAGCTGGGGCAGCTCCTTCTCTTGATTTATTTCAATTAATGTGGTAGTCAGAGTCTCCTGGATACACACAGTGCACAACTGCACCATTCCACACAAAGTTAAGAAAGGCTCTGGTTATGAATTCACTAACTCTTTGTGAGGAGGGCAGGAAGGAAACATTTACTGATGATCTACTTTGTGGCAGCATGCTCTGAACGTTTACACATCTCATTAAATCCTCGCAAAAATCCTAAAAGGCAAGAAATGCTCTCCAGTTAGCCAATGTGTAAACCAAGGCTTGAAGAGAGTAAGAAAAACAACAACAAACTTCGCTAAAGTCCCCTGCTCATACACAGCAGAGCCATGGTTCAAACCGAGGCCTCCCTGCCTCCTCTCCCTCTCATGACTCCTCAGTGTTCTGTATCCCTGCCAGGATTCTAAACAAATCAGAAGATGCATAACACAACTGCATAGAGGATGGCAGGAGAAAAATGTAGAAGCTTAGATTTTTATCAGGTATTAGCTTCTGTAATCTATCTTTCACTATGTAAGGTAACTCAAGCAATGCCTTTTGAATTGCTAAGGCTTAAAAGAATGCCAAGTACACAGGAGAACCGGCAGACGCCAAGGCAAGTGATCAGGCTGCCTGTGTCTCAGCAAGGTACGACCAGAAGGTTCTGCAGGAATACTCCAGCCAAGACAGGTCTAAAGCCCCGGGCCAGCTCCATTCAGGTGGTTTTAGGTTGGGAAGCCAGAACCTCAATGTTTTCTTTCCCCTATAGATCTGTGGCCAAGTTTCCGGGAAAGAATAATGCTGTTTCTCTTTCATACCTCTGGGACCAAGCTCAACGCTGCCAAATGGATGCTTTTGTTTTGCAGGCAGTGAGCAAAGAATGAGTTGAATATTATACCTCAAACCCTGAAACAAGAATTCACTGCTAAGAAACTCCTCCACTATGAGAACCTTAGTAGCCGTCCTGCCCCTCCGTTCACTTACGGCACACATGTGCAGACACGAAAGCATAGGCCTCCGGGGAGGTGTGGCTTTGTTGCAGCCTTCCTTTCCAGAGCTGCTCCTGAGCTGTGTATTATACATCCACTGGCCCCTTCAGAAGGCCTGTAGAGCCGGGCGGCGATCAGTAATGTTGCAGGAGACTCAAGGAGCCACGAGGGCCAAGCAGCAGCCATGCGCTTCATGGCCATGTGCTCAGGGAGTCGCTGATCACACCTGATGATCCATTTAGCTGGGGTCTGTAGGAGACCCTTACTGGGGAAGACACTATCAGTGCCTTCAACAAAAGGGGGGCTGAGGCAATGTGGCAGAGAATGACAAATTCTACTCAGTAATTCAACACAAGTAGGGCTGAGGCAACAGGACAGCCCTAGAGAAGGCAGCACGCAGCAGGTAAACACAACAGGATATGTCCTTTGGGAATGAGCAAAAGTTTGTGTGCACAGGTGTGGGGTGACCCTCTCCCTCAAAGACCACAGCCTCTGCAAAGTACTGATGGAAATAATTTTCTTGCCTGCCAGCAGGGAAATAATGAAGCCATCTGCTCCTTGAATGCATCCATGTAAGCTACTCATAGAGCATGGTTCACACATAGACTTGCTGGCTTGTGAAGTATTATTAGAAAAGATAGGGTGAGAAAGATGGACATTTGGTCAGCAAAGAAAAGGAGGAAGGCTTGGGACTTTCCTGACAGTCCAGTGGTTAAGACTGCCTTCCAAAGCAGGGGCTGCAGGTTCGATCCCTGGTCAGAGAGCTAAGATCCTGCATTGTGCCTCCTGGCCAAACAAACAAACAAAACAACAAAATGTAAAATGGAACTAATATTGTAACGAATTCAATAAAGACTTTAAAAATGGTTCACAAACACAGCAGGGCGGTCTAGCCCAAATGGCAGACGCTAGCCGTGAACACTCACTCCGAGATGAAAACTGTCTTAGGCCTGGAATTCCCTTCACTCAGGATGTGAGTACATATGTGTCTCATACGCTATCCTATGTGCCCAAATCCTGCAGTTGGCAGGAATGAGAAGCAGGACAGAACCAGTGCTGGGTCTGCAGTAACAGCAGGATCAAAGTAGGAGCTCTGTGTTCATGTTTCCATCAGAGACTGAAGCACCCACATGGGCTCCAAGTCCTTTGGAAAACCCAGTAGGAAGGAGGGCATGTGACCTCCAGGATGACTTCTGAGTTCCAAGAAGAATTTTTGGAACACCATATAACACAGGAGACTTACCCGCAAGCAAGAAGGTGATAAGGCAAGTTTCCTTTGGCAAATACAGCTTGAGACGAGAACCACTGAACACATACTCCACCACAGCTTCAGAACGACCTGCCCGCTGAAGGAAGGGCAGAAACTGCTTTGCTTTTTGGGTGTCCTGGGGGAGAAAAGAAGAACCATCAGAAAAATGATGGAATCAAGGTAAATGTTTCTCTCTGGTCTGGGGCAAAAAGTCTGGCAGACCACAGGAAGCTCGGCAAGTAACCTTAGAATATCAGACATTTTTGAAACCATGACAAAAGCAAGAAACCCACGTGACATTCACAGGAGAAACACAGTTAATCAAAAGCTTCTAGAGCATTCTCAACGACTCTCTTGTCTCCTCTGTTCAATTACTAAAGCATTCACTGGATATAAAAGACTTCCCTGGTGGCGCAGTGGATAAGAATCTGCCTGACAGTGCAGGGGACAGGAGTTCCATCCCTGGTCCAGGGAGATTCCACGTGCTGCAGAGTAACTGAGCTCAAGAGCCACAACTGCTAGCCTAAGTGCTGCAACTACTGAAGCCCGTGTGCCAAGAGCCTGTGCTCTGCAGTTAGAGAAGCCGCAGCAATGAGAAGCCCGCCCCTTGCCATGAGGAGCAGCCCACGCTCACTGCAACTACAGAAAGTCCGCTCGCAGCGACAAAGACCCAGGGTAGCCAAAAATACACAAATAATCTTAAAGAAATTAGGATGGTGGCTTGAAATGAGAATTTCACTCTTCCAGGACAGGAAAAAGAGCTCTTCTTCTCCTACAGAAAATTAAAGGAAAAGACCAACACCTACCATCTTCAAAGTTTAATCTAACCTTTAATTTTCAATTAAAAAAAAAAANGTTTCTCTCTGGTCTGGGGCAAAAAGTCTGGCAGACCACAGGAAGCTCGGCAAGTAACCTTAGAATATCAGACATTTTTGAAACCATGACAAAAGCAAGAAACCCACGTGACATTCACAGGAGAAACACAGTTAATCAAAAGCTTCTAGAGCATTCTCAACGACTCTCTTGTCTCCTCTGTTCAATTACTAAAGCATTCACTGGATATAAAAGACTTCCCTGGTGGCGCAGTGGATAAGAATCTGCCTGACAGTGCAGGGGACAGGAGTTCCATCCCTGGTCCAGGGAGATTCCACGTGCTGCAGAGTAACTGAGCTCAAGAGCCACAACTGCTAGCCTAAGTGCTGCAACTACTGAAGCCCGTGTGCCAAGAGCCTGTGCTCTGCAGTTAGAGAAGCCGCAGCAATGAGAAGCCCGCCCCTTGCCATGAGGAGCAGCCCACGCTCACTGCAACTACAGAAAGTCCGCTCGCAGCGACAAAGACCCAGGGTAGCCAAAAATACACAAATAATCTTAAAGAAATTAGGATGGTGGCTTGAAATGAGAATTTCACTCTTCCAGGACAGGAAAAAGAGCTCTTCTTCTCCTACAGAAAATTAAAGGAAAAGACCAACACCTACCATCTTCAAAGTTTAATCTAACCTTTAATTTTCAATTAAAAAAAAAAAGAAAAATAACATCCAGGTTCCTGACAGAGCCCCTCAATCTGTTTTCTAGGAAACCCAAAACAGCTCATTGTCAGTCTTTAATAGGCTGTGTTTTCCTAACAAGGAGGAGAGCGCAGTCTTTGCGGGGTCGGTGGGGAGGACCTAATACTTCAAGCCCTGCTCTCTGTCTTTCCAGGGAAGAGGAGGGACCGGGGCATGCAGCTCCTGTTCCCAGCCCAGGAAACCTGCAACAGCAGGATGTGATCCACAGGGACCAGAAAACACCACATCATGTCAGTACCAATAATTACAGAAATGATAAAAGCATGTGAAACTTTATAGGGGTTTTAAAAAAACCTTTCCCATGCATCATTCCAAAGTGCAAGCATCCACCCTCAGGAGTACCAACTCATGGACCTTCTAAACCTCAGAGCTCTCAGCTTCAGAGGAGCTGAGAGCCATCAGATCCTTTCAGTCTCTCCAGCTAATTAAACAGATGACAGAGTAAGCAAGCATCAGGTATCATGTGGCATTGCTGGGGGAATAGTCACTGGATGAATTTCAGAGGTTTGCAGCACGGCCAGCAGAGCCCCAAGCTCCCTCAGAGGACAGTGAGTTTTGCACACTTGCCCAACTCGGACGACAGAAGCCGTCTGCACTCGCCAAGCTCTTCCTTCCTAACTCTGCTCCTAGCAACAGCGCTATTGTACCTAAATTAATGCACATTAGATAATGAAAATTTAACAAGCCATCAAGTATTTGAGAGTCTTCACAGCAGCCAAAGGGGCTCCTCTCATTCAGAAGCCATGAGGTAGGCTGGGATGAAAGCAATATTTATAGTAATGAGAATCATCCTTCTCTTTAAACAGATTCTGGAGAAAAGGAGAGACAGTCATCTATTTTCAGTGTTTTCCTAAGGGTGTATTGGTAAAAAGGTAAGTTAACAATGAGCTTTAGTGGGTTGGGAACTTCCCCAATGAACACTTAAACAACACACACTCTTCTATCCATATACAGTGGGAAGATGCTTTTCTGGTGCTTGGCTGAGGTCCAGAACAGTCAAGCAAGACAAATGCTCCACGGGAAGGAAGGTACCACCTGATTAAAACCCTTATGCATGCTAGTCTAAATCTGCGACGTTACCTCTGGGCTGAGCCAATAAGTCAACAACAATTATCAAATTGATTATCACAAATCATGAGGCAACTTAAGGTCTCTAAAGAGAAGGCCTTTCCCTGGAGACCACAGTAATCTACAGTTTTCAAAAACAGACATTTGCTTATCACCATCTCTAAGATGTATTTATCTGAGAAAAAGATGCTTACAGGAATAAAACCGCACACACACACGTACACCTCTAACGTTAATACTAAAAAAGTAAGTGGCAGCAAACTCCTATTTTGCTAATGATTACCTAGTTTATCAAGGGATACTTACTCAGACAGAGAATCAAAGAGAGATGTAGGGGCCCTACTGTTGGCCATGTGAGACAGATACAGACAGATGGACCTATAAAAATAAAGCAATGGATGGTCCTCACTCCTCCCAAGTCTCAACCTACAATTTAATCCTATTCCAGAAATACATGGGAAGAGAGCAAAGGGAATGTGACATGCCATCGATTATGACGATGAGAAGTAAAAGCCAGTTGTGACACCTGAAGCCATGAAAGCAACTTTTAAAAACCCATGAGAACTGGCCATGTCTCTTCCCAGAGGCAAAACCGTGAGACAAAACGCAGATCTCCGCATCCTCCTGAGCACGTGCTATGCCCACGGACCATCCACTAAAGGAAAAGATGGAAATCTTGCCCAAGGTGGTAGAGTTTTTGAAATAAAAAATTCTTATAAAGCCAATTAAATTGAATGCAATCACCAAAAGATGTCATCAGTTTTTTCGAAACTCACGTCACAGGCAGACAATGGTGTCTGTCTTTCCTAGTCATCTCAGGCTCTTTCTTTGCTTGGCAAGTTTCTTTTCAATACAAAAATTCTCAAAACCTTTAGCATTTGTTTCAGTGACTCAAATGAAAAGACTGGAAAGATAGACTGACAAGTTCCCTCAAGTGATAGAGTTATAAGTCATTCTCTGCAAATTTAGCTATGAAATTCTCTCTCTCTCTTTTTTTAAACATTTTAGGATTTTTGCTTATCTTACTAGAAAATGGACTAAATGTTATGGCTAAACGATTGTCTTCTTAAGAGTCTGTGAAAGTACAGCAATGTGCTAGGCTCCAATACTCATTTGTAAAGGTTTCCGCAATAGGTAAATAAGAGAAAACATGATTAGAGCCCAGTTTAGGCCCTAATGAAGACCTGAAGATGGCAGGTGGATCTCAAGGGCAGCCAAAGGATAAAGTTGAAAGGATGTCATTAACATGACATTTAAAATTCTCTTCCAATAATTCAAAGCAGGACCTTCTAACACTTGGTGAAATGACAGATTTCCTTATAACTCCAAACATATTTTTTAAAATAAAGACTAAGGCCCTCAAATTTAAAGAAATAACAATATGGAGACTTAAGGCACAGGTAAGACTATTAAATATCAAATATTTCTGTTTAGGAACACTGTTAAAAAGACTCTCATCCTCAAGTTTTCTGTGATATAAACCATCCTCAGGCTGGTTTACATGAGGTCTGGGAATCTATTTGCTGCAGCTATCACAGTTGAGTTAAACAGTCTCAAGGCTTTGAGAATGCATGTGGATATATTAGCTATAGTTTTCTGTACTTATATTCCCTTCCACCAGTGTAAATAATCAAGAAGCAACTGTACTTCCGACCAGATAAGTCTTCTTTGTTGCACTGGTAGTTTTCACATTACCTGTGCTCCAAAACAAACCAAACATTAAGTATTTTTCTGTCCTCCTAGAAAAGCTAATTTAAGGTTGCATTAGCTACATTTAACCTGCTATTGTGGATGGCATCTCTTTAAGGAATGTTTCTGCTTCCTCAATGCACCTTGAAATTGAGAAAGTAATGATGCAACAAATGTGCCTGGGGTGACTTCATTTCAAAGGATGTTAATATCTATATCTCAAATTTACAGGAGTGAGGTTTTGAAGGACCTGAAGAAAGGCAGATGATTCTCAGGGAGTGGGAAAGGTTATAAACACACCTTAAGCACACACGCCTACTCTGCCTTCACTTCCGATGGTCAGTCTAAATCTCTTGTAAACGTGGGTGCATGTGCCAATGCCTATAAAAGATCCCCTTCATCAGTGAGACTGTAACTTACCTCTAACAAAGTACTTTGCTGTGTAAGCAAACACATGTTTGAAATAATCGAGTATAATGAATTACCAAGTTTGGGAGAGTGGGTAAGTTGTGGAAGGGGATGGGGTGGGGAAGAGAACAAGGAAAGGAGAACCCTTACATGGCAGTGAGTCACAAGAACACTACCCACATAGGTAAGTCCCCAGTATCCTCAAAGAACAGAACTAAACACAAATCAACCTCTCTAAATTCTGGAACATGCATTTTGGTTGTCAGTTTACACTGGTTGCCAGCAAAGTGAAATCTCTGATTTTTACACTGAAAATAGCCACAGAGTAGACCTTAACATGGGCCTCCCTGGTGGCTCAGTGGTAAAGAATCCATCTGCCAATGCAGGAGACACAAGTCTGATACCGAGGGTAGGAAGATCCCCTGGGGAAGGACTCCAGTATTCTTGCCTGGAGGATTCCATGGACAGAGGAGTCTGGTGGGCTACAGTCCATGGGGTCACAAAGCGGCGGACATGATTGAGCGACTGAACAACAAGGCATAACATAGCTGGGACTGGTAAGAGGCAGACAGCACAGCACAGGGAAATGGGAGTGAGCAGACCTATTAGTTAACAATTAACCACTCAGGATTATCATGTGCAAGTCTCAGATGGGAACTGTTAATAATGAAACTCACTAATTAGTTCTCATCATCACAATCACTCTTTGATTAACATCATAGGAAAAAGAACTAAAAACAAATACACCCAGAGCTTATAATGGTACCATGGGGGTATTCAACTCCACAAGCACTTGGGAAACTGAACACAAAAATGATGAAGCCTCCTGCAGGTACAACTGCATCCTGAACTGCCCACTCCAGCAAACCAGGAGGGTTCCCCCTCTAAAAGAGCTGACAATCCTGTCTCTGCAGGGCTGACCTGAGGCTAAAGGACTCAGGAGCACAAAGCTGTTTGGGTCCAACTAACCTTAATACTGAAGCAGCAAAGTATCTGTGTACAAGCGGACAGATAGAGAGAGAAAAAAAGAGAACACGGAAGTCAGTTCTAAGGTTACTGAAGCAAATATTCACCCTCATTTTAAGCTGTACTATGCTAACTTCTCATCGTAGGTATCTCTGTGGTCAGGGCACTCCAGCCCAGAAGAACCACCTCTGCAATCACACAGCAGGCAGAGCATAACCACATTCCTGACCAGAAAGGCAAAGAGGAACTTCATCACTCCACACCCTCTCCTTCCCAACCCACAGGCTCCAGGTCCCCATATGATCTTTCACTTCACAGAAGGAATTTATGATTCCCTTCAAGAACCAGCTGTCTAGCGAGACAATCTCCTGACATCAGTGGAGCCCTGGGAGGGGACATCTGGGAATGCCCCCAGCTCCAACGACCCTGAAGTTCCCCTTCCCTGGCTCGTTTGCCATGCTTCATGGTGAAGCGTCTGTAAAGGGGGGCTGGTGGAAGGTGTAAACAGCAGTAAGGTGCAAGTTTACCAGGAATGAAGTGAACACAGGAGAGAACCCTAGAAACAAAACCACTCTGACTGGAAAAAAAATCTAAGAAACTATGTACACAACCAAAAAAAAAAAAAAAGGTGTTGCAGCTGGGCTGTCCATAATCTCTCATTAAGAGTTGTCTGTGGTTTACAGCTTCTCACAGTGTTTAGTTAGCTGGCATAGGGCCTCACTCGGGCCTTCAAAGTGTTGGAACGTAGGAGAAACCATGTTTCAGGCTCTGGGCTCCATTCCTGGGAGGAATGAATCAAGGGGACATTTGCAGGAGCACTAAGTTGGACGAAAGCCCTAAACTTGAGAGGCTGCATTCTATCGGTAGCACACTCAGAGAACATGACCTTCGGTTTTCTTCCTTGCTTCAACTTCTTCACCAGTTAGTAAGGGAGGACAGCCTAAAAATCAGAGGCCAAACGGTAGAAGGAGTCTGTGGGGTGCACTTACCATGCTGGAAGGATACCTCCTTTGTATCCCCAAGGTCCTCCCTGGTGGCTCAGACGGTAAAGCGTCTGCCTACAATGCGGGAGACCTGGGTTCCGTCCCTGGGTCGGAAATATTCTCTGGAGAAGGCAACAGCAACCCACTCCAGTACTCTTGCCTGGAAAATCCCATGGATGGAGAAGCCTGCTAGGCTACAGTCCATGGGGTTGCAAAGAGTCGGATATGACTGAGTGACTAACCTTTCTTTCTTTTCTTTGTATCCCCAACATGGAGGGGAAATTTCCTCTACCACCATACGTGAAACACTGAGGATATGTCTGCCCTCTACAGTCCTGCAAAAAACAGGTGTCTGGATATTTTTATTGGGTTGGTTTTGCCCACCATCTGTTTCTGTTCCATGAAATACAACACTGAGAAAAGAAAGCAGGACTTGGCAAATGCTAAGAAGAAAAGACACAATCGTGTTTAGGATGAAAACATGCAAAGCAGCATTACAACAATTGCAGCAGCCCAATTAAAAGAAAGTAAAATCCTGTTCCAGAAAGAGATTAGAGGACTCATAGAATATGGTCAGAATTTCATTTGTCATCACCCCAAGCGAAAATCTCCCTCAACAGGGGACTGGATAAGCAAATTGTGGTCCACTCACACGAAGAGAATACTACTCTGCAATAAAAAGGAGGTAACAACATGGATGAACCTCAAACACATGATTCCATTTCTATGACATTCTCGCAAAGGTCAAACTGTAAAGACACATTACAGATCACTGGTGGCCATGGACCAGAGGAAGGGCTGGGAACTGACTCCCAAGAGGATGGAAAAATTGTGTGTGGGGGAGGTGGGAAATGACGAAAGCCTCTTATCTTGACCGTGGCGACAGTTACATGTATACATGTTTATCAACAGCCCATTTACACCTAAATCTAAAACACACACACACACACACACACACACACACGCGGAACTCTACTTAATGTTTTGTGGTGGCCTAAATGGAAAGGAAATCTAAAAATGAGGGGACTTATATACACATATAACTGATTCACCTTGCTATACAGCAGAAACTAACAAGACATTGTAAAGTCACTATGCTCAAATAAACATAAAACACCAAAAAGAAAAAAGAAAAAAATGTCTTGGATAGGTAAACTATGCAAGATTTTCATTTTTAACTCAAGAAAATTTTCTTAATCAACTAGTTTATATGTATTTCACAGTGAATAACAAGTTCAAAATTCAGTACTCAGTAATTATATTTTAGGTAAACCACTTTAGCTAGTCAATGCTTTGAAGTGCTTTTAAAAATTTAAACTAAAAATAGTTTGAATGAGAAAGCAAAAGGTTAGACGACCATAGAAAAAAACTTATGTTTCCCAAAAGCACCCTAAGAAGTATCAGTTCTCGGGCAATGGCTAAGAGTAAGCATGATGCCATCCTCAATTGAGTATACAGAGGAAATGTTTTACTCAAGCAATGAAAAGAGTACTACTAAGTACATATGTCTATTGACATTTCTTTTCTACCTTGAAATAAAATCATTCTGTGATCTGGCTTAATGTGCATAAAATAATACCCAATTCCCAATCAAATGAACATTCTATATAGGCTCAGAGATAATTCTTTTACTGAAATGATTTTCAGTTTCCCAAATTTAACTGGCTGAAATTATGCTGTAAGAACCGTTCAATTTAACCTTTAGAAATGAAGCCACAGCCTTTGAGTGAGAGGAAAAACCTGCATTTGATCACCAACAGGAAATACAATGCCCTTGGTTATTCTTTAAGACCAAAAAAAGAAAAAAAAAAACTACTTATACGTTTAGTGTATAGAAAGTGCAGTTAATGATATCTCTATGCCTCTGACAAAAAGAGCAGAGGTAAGTCTACACGTGCATAGGATAAGGTATCAACTATAAGCCTGCTCTCTTCCTATTTCAATTCTCTTTCTCTAGCATGGATAACCAAGGCAGTGACAAGCCAAATCTCTGCTCCGGTCTGCCAATCCACAACTGTCTCAGAGTTACGGCTCATAATTTGTGGTTTTCACAAATAAACTCCATGTTCTTCCCACCCACTACTTCACCAAAAGTACTCCATCCCCATTTCTACAGATTTTAGCTCTCCAACAGATGACTATTATAATCCTTGGTTAAAGAATTCAGTGTTTCTCAAATCACATCTCTAAAATCATGACTTTTTAAATTCCAGCTCTCCCTGGAGTGATGCCGTCCTCCTACTGACCTCTGCATGAACGGTGGCCCGTGGCGCCTGATACACAGCAGATGTCCTGGGCTGACCTTGGAAATTCCCTTCACATCCTTTCCTAGGCTGTACTTCCTGAATCCATGTCTTCCTCCTTAAAAATCTTCCTCCTGACAACCTTTTCCTTTAAAAAAGAAATCCTATTCTTCTTTTATGGAGCAAATGTCAGGTAAGTAAATATAGGATTGCTTTTGTAGATTTTATTTGGGTAAAAGACTATCCATGAGAACTGTGAACAACAGATAAATTCTTTTCATAATTCATGAGCACAGCAATATACTATGTTTCCGACACCACTGAGTGCTTTAGTTATGATATGAAGAAAGTATTTTATTATGAAACAATTATATTTTCTCAAGAATACGGTCACCAAAGATAGTGGTCCAAAATTACCAATTTATAACAAAAAAATGTTTAAAGGGGAAAGCATATCTTCCCATTATTTTCAGGCTAATTATTTCTTAAAAAATATGTAATTTAGAAATTGTAGAAAAACCAATTTATATCAAATAGACGATTACAGTGGTAATACTTTAAAGGTAGTATTCCTATTTTAAATTGTTAAAGATAAACACAACCAATGGGGATATGAGAAAAGGGCCATTTAGATTTTTAACAATGCTGCTGTTACTTTTCTAAGAAAAAAAGAATTATAAGTTATTATAGTAATACTACAATAACCATCTTGTACATTTCCAGAAAAAGGACATGAGAATGGTCTAAAAAATAGCTTATACATGGTATGTGACCATGTAAGTATGGAACAAAGCACATCAACCAGTGTCTGTAACTGAATTATCAATTACGAGGCTATGATTAAAAAGTAACACACAGTCTGAAACACAATTTAAAAGAAAAATGTAGATCAATTTGTATCACTTCTGAAGTCTCTATATGCAAGAGGTGAGAATTTATTACAGAACCACAAAATGGCTTGAGAGATATAATTAAAACAATACGTGCAGAGTAAAGAATTTAAAAGACGGTCTTATAAAGCACAAGTTTTCATTTCATGGGCAAATCAAGAACTCAGAGGCAAGGAAATTGATGCCATGCTAAACTCTGCCCCACCTGAGACAAGAACACAACTTCAGAAAAGGACGGAGGGGAAAGGAAAAAAAAAAATCAAGCAACCTAGGACATAAAAAATGAAGATAAATGTTAAATAAAGGTTAGATGATTAAAATAATCTCAACACCCCCTAAAGTACAGGGTTGGCCAAAAGGTTCAGGAATTTTTCCTAACAATCTTTTTGGCCAACCCATTACCTGGAACATTCATCTTTGCTTGCAGACATATCAATTTCAGTTCAACAAATTTAAGCAAAAAGCACTGTGGAGGAGTTAATATTTACATTTTTGAAGCATTAATGAAATTACTATAAAATTTGGANAGTGAAAAGTGAAAGTGAAGTCACTCAGTCGTGTCCGACTCTTAGCGACCCCATGGACTGCAGCCTACCCGACTCCTCCATCCATGGAATTTTCCAGGCAAGAGTATTGGAGTGGGGTGCCATTGCCTTCTCCGACTGAGCCACTAGGGAAGCCCAAAATGCAGAGTTGAATGTAATTACTATTTCCTTTACAATGTTATAAAGATTAGGTCATCCTAAGCTTTCTCTTTCAGAACAAATCTCATGTTCTTATGTTCTCATGTTGCTGAGGCAGATGTTAAAATACATCTGAATTAGGATGGAACCCACAGATTACCAAAGATCTATATTGCAGCAAAGATACTGGTTCTCCCAAACATAATTAAAATATTAATATCTTGCTCTTATTAAGTAGTGTCATATCAAAAACAAAGAAAGGGAAATGGAATTCTGCTAGCTAAAAATTAATTATAAGATAAAAATATCAGAGTACCAATACCTTTAGTTCAAAGTATTTCTAATATGCTTTATGTTTATTACCTTATGCTGCTGCTGCTGCTAAGTCGCTTCAGTCATGTCCGACTCTGTGCGACCCCACAAACGGCAGCCCACCAGGCTCCCCTGTCCCTGGGATTCTCAAGGCAAGAACACTAGAGTGGGTTGCCATTTCCTNACTCTGGGCTCAGAGATATTTAACTAAAAGTATTTAGAAGGGTGGTGGTCCAGTGGTTAGGAATCTGCCTTCCAAGGCAGTGGACATGGGTTCAGATCTCTGGTCTGGGAAGATTCCACATGCTGAGAGGCAACTAATCCACTGGGCCACAACTCCCGAGCTCTTGAGCTGCAACCACTGAAGCCCACACATTCTAGAGCCTGTGCTCCGCAGCGAGAGAAGCCACCACAATGAGAGGCCCGTGCACTGCAGCCAGAGAGGAGCCCGTGCTCACTG
Source organism: Neotragus pygmaeus (assembly GCA_006410875.1). NCBI lineage: Eukaryota > Metazoa > Chordata > Mammalia > Artiodactyla > Bovidae > Neotragus > Neotragus pygmaeus. The sequence goes on from SJYV01029990.1 coordinate 2,566,298, forward strand.
CAACTAGAGGGAGCCCATGTGCAACCACGAAGACCCAGTGCACCCAAAAATAAATAAAATAAAATTTAAAAAGAGTACCCAGAATTCCACACATGCAAGAAAAATGTGTAATAACAGGCTACACAATAATGAAACTATCCTTAAAGAAAAACAACTTTAAAGTTGCTAGACATGTTGTGTCTTGGGGTACATTTGGAAGCTGTAATTCTTCCTAAAGAAAAACACAGATTTCATGCTGCTCCCAACCAGTGACTGTACAACTTGGATATGATGTATTTGCACATGGATACTGTAATGAGGTTCTCAATGTGAGACTCCCCCGCTCTAGACTACCAGCGGAAACCATGTACCCCAGAATACGTGAGTGATGGCAGAGAATTCAGACCAAGGGTTTTGGTCAAGATGTTTCTTTTTCAGCTAAGGATCTCACATCACTGCCATTTCCGTCTCCAGCGGTGCACGTGTATTAATAATTACGGCTGTCACTGGTGTCATGAGGTGCTTACTTTTTAGTTTCTATGACTTTTCCCCTCATAGCTTGGGAAATTCCCTTTGAAGATTCTTTAAAATTTGACCTAGGGACCCCTCTTCTTCCTTAACTCTCTGGGTAATTGTGTACACTCATCCAACAGGACTAACTCATACATGAAGCCCATCCACTTTTCTGGCCTTGGACCATTTGAACAGTCCATGGTTACCTCAATTTTAAAAGGTCTAGAATTGCAAACCCTTGTGGCATATATTTGGGAGGAAAATTATCATACGGGAAAAACAGCATCAACAGTTATTTGTGCTGGACATTAGGATACACATGCATGACACCCACCTTTCATCCTCTACCCATGACCTCGGGATCCAGGCAATGGCCAAATTCTACTAGTTTTTCTATCAAAGTAGATCTCACACTTATCTTTCTTCATTCCCTGCCAAAAACCTAGTTCCAGCCACCATTCAGTACCACCCAGTACACTGTGAAGCCCTCCCCTAACCAGGTAAAGACAGTAAAGCTACTGTTCATTCTGCAGAGTGGCCAGAATGAAGTGAGAAATGCTGACTTCACTACTACACTTGCGTGCCACTTTCTGCCACAGGACCGTCTGGTACATAATCATATCCTTCAGCCCTGAATAAGACCTCCAACTAATTTCTTTCTTAGTTCTCAACTTAAAATCACTTAAAACTTGGTCTCTGACCACATGGAAGAGGGTACAACTGTGATGATACAAGTCTCAAGTTAGGTCAATAATTTCCCAGGTAGCACAGACGGTAAAGAATCTGCCTGCAATGCAGGAGAGATGCAGATTCAAACCCTGGGTCAGAAAGATTCTCTGGAGAAGGAAATGGCAACCCACTCCAGTATTTTTTGTTCCTACTCCAGTATTTTTGCCTAGAAAATTCCATGGACAGAGGAGCCTGGTAGGCTACAGTCCATGGGGTCACAAAGTGTTGGACACAACTGAGCTAAAACACTTTCATACCTCTATTACAGTTCTAATTAGAGACCCAGATGCATATGACCTAGAAGGACTGCACCTGTCCTTTGTAATGTTGCATCCTCAACACCTAGCACTGTGCTTGGAATATAATAAAGTTTAAGTCTCTCAGTTGTGTCTGACTCTTGGGACCCCATGGACTGCAGACCACCAGGCTTCTCAATCCATGGGATTTTCCAGGCAAGAATACTGGAGTGGGTTGTCATTTTCCTCACTAGGGGATCATCCAGACCCAGGGATTGAACCCCGGGGGTCTCCTGCATTTCAGGAAGATCCTTCATTGTCTGAGCCACAAAGGAAGCCAGGGGCTATAATAAGCTTTCAATACTTATTGTTTGATCATCCATCTAAAACACAAGCCAGACAGCATACGTTAAATGCCAAGGAAAGATAAAGAGGCAGTAAAAGAACTCAAGAGAGAAGGAGTATAGTTTGGGACTTGAATTAGATAAAAAGTTTGCAATACAAATATTACCAATAGGATGGATGGATCATTTTAAAGGAACTTCCGTATGCTAGGCAGAACGCCCCGCCTTTTAATCACTACCACCACCACATGAACCATTGGTCTCTCTCATTAGGTCAATGGTTCTAAATACTTTGGATGTATTAACTCATTGAAGCACACCACAACCTAATGAGCTAATAAGGGCCCTTATTACATTCATTTTACAGATGAGAAAACTATGGCACAGAGAGGTTAAATAACTTCAAGGTGACAAAGTAATAAAAACACTGAGCCAAGACCTGAGTTTGGTGATCTAATCCTCGGGCTCATGCTGCTAACCAGGTTTTCCATACTGCTGCTGTATTCTAGAAAACAGGCCATCCTCCTGTTGCATCCTTTTACCAGACTCTCACTTCTAGTTAGTAACAAGCACAGTTAACCATACATCTAGGATCTAGGGGGTCACATTTGTTCAAACACAGTTTCATTCTGTTTAGGTCACCCCTTGGTAAATCAAATCTAAATCAGGCTCTGTAAAGAGATACAAAAAAAGATATCATTTTCTCAGGAGTTTAGCAACTACTAAGGAAGATCATTGTACATACGTCAACTAAGATCAGTTAACAATCAATATATTAACAAATACAAAATTACGGTAATAAGTGATTGTGTAAATGCTGAAGGAAGGCACCATGAGAAGGCAGTGAAGATCAAAGGGGAAAACTGCCAGGAAAAAGAGAAACAGCCTGAAGAAGGAGGAGGACATGGCCAGGAGAGAAGAGACAGTTACTCAAAAAGAGCTCATCAATAATGCAGTTGGAGTCAGCGGACTGACAACTTGAAATAATGGAATAGAATGGATATGAAAATATTCTCTACAGTGGTTGAAGTAGCCAGGCATGTTGCCGTAATGTCCTACAAGAGGACACAGGTCTTCCTCCAAATTCAAACACTCCTAAATCTAATCTTATAATACAAATTCTATCGTTTATTCCTGAGAATACCCTTTTCATGAGGAATTGAGGCACAAAAATACTAGGTAATTTCAAAGTTGCCCTAAGGTCTGATTCAAGAATATTTATCTGGAAGTCAACACTGCGAGGAGTGTCCAACATTCTGTACAACATTCTGCAGGGAATAAGTTGGAAGCATGCTAAATAAAGCCTTAAAACTTGAGTAAGCAGAATGTCTGGGTTAGTAAAATGACTTACTTTGAGATGTTTATATAAGCAATAGCCACAGGACAAAATGAGTTCAATCTAGGGCTAAGTAGTGTTATGATGGGGAAGTGGAGAGTGAAGCAATGGCTGGGCAGAAACGTTTCAGGTTTTATCACATCACTTGGCCGTCATGGCACAAATCGAACAACCCAATCGCACACCTGAGCCTGGGAATCAGAAATTTTATCAACTGCCTCCTGCATACCCAAACATGCATTTAGCCAGGCCTGTATCAGGCTCACTCGGCCAATTTGGACCCACGAAACAAACTCATAGAACAATCTCCCCATACGCCCAGAGAACAGAAAAGAGAACTGAGGGCATGAACCAGTGGAAGCAGAGTCTATATCACAGGCAACTCTCCAAAAACAGATGACTTTTTTTCTTTGGAAGAAATGCTCCAGGACTCCCTCGATTTCCTCTCTCCTTTCTTTGAACAATGGAAGGAAGACAAAAAAACTGTAGCTCAGGCTACTTAAATGAAAGGGAGGACTCTGCTTCTCAGAGCTCATTTGTATGCATCCCTCTGAATGAAGTCAGTTAAACAAGAAATCAGAAGGGAACTAGACAAATGTGTGGCAGAAAAACTTCCTGAAAACAGAATTCACTGCAGGCACACATCAAGTCTACAGATTATTTTGGAAGAAAGATATTTTACTGAAGAAGCAAGAAAGACAAAACAAAACAAAAAAAACCCGTCTCTAACAATGGTCCACCTCTGGGCAAGTCACCTGATCAAACATATCTACAGAGGTGCTGAATTTAAGAGCTGGAATACATGTCTAGACACAGGGCCCTGTCCTCAATGTCCAATCCTTCTATGTCAACTTACCAAGACACTTGAATTTCCCAACACAAAAGCCTGTTGGTGATGAAAACAGAAGACCAAGAAAGGCAGGGGCATGGAATGGGGGCATTTTGCAGATTAAAGAGACATATTCACTTTAGAATTTTATTTCTTAAAAGAACTTCTGCAACCAAATGACTCTTCACATTTTCAGGTATAGAAGAGCCAATGAAAACAATGTTATAAGTAGTCTGGTGTTGCTCTCCTGTCCTTGCAATTGCCTCCCCTCTTAATATAAAATGAAGATGTGTCAAAATTTTAGTAACCCACTTATTAATGAAGGAATCAGAAAGATTTTATAAGTGATTCAAAGCAGGGTCTGGAGGAGATATATAGATATATATATATCCTGGAGAAGGAAATGGCAACCCACTCCAATATTCTTGCCTGGAGAATTTTATGGACAGAGGAGCCTGGTGAGTTACAGTCCATGGGGTCACAAAAGAATTGGACATGACTTAGTGACTAATGCTTCCTCTTTTATCCAGGACCACATTTATACAAACAGGAATCATTTGCTTCCTTATCAGGTTTTCAAGTGAAATTCTCTCTCCATAGGCGTGCAAAACAACCCAGATAAAAGCAAAGGGGCTATAGCATCAGATAACCCCAAAGGGTTTACCAGGTAGCACCCAGCATTCCACTGAAAGGATACCCAGTAATCATCTTGCCAGTTTCAAATTCTACTAACAATTTCTCATGATGTTCCCAACTAAATAAAAGAGGTGAGAGAATATGTCCTACATTTAGTGCCTGACAGTGCAAAAAAAAAAATCGACAATAGAACTCAGTTGAAAACTGGATTAAATTTGTAAAAGGAGGTGCTTAAATACACCACTAACTGTGATAGAAGCTGAAATACAATCTTTTTAAAATTCCAGCATTTCTTTGCAATTTCATTCAGAAACATGTTCAGTATAAGATAGATAGACATCTCTCTTATTCCCATGGAAAGCATAAATGCTTTTGGGTTTCTTTAGAAGGAGAGACGGATACTGCTGCAGTTCTGGGGAGTGTGAATAGGAGAGCTTTACAAAACAAGAACTGGCCACACAGGACTCCTAGGGCTGCAAGAACTATGGACAAAAGGCCATAAAGCGAGGCCCTTGGCCATTAGGGAGGGTGACCAGCTGAAGCCAACTCCTCCACAATCAAAGTCTGCTTACAAGCTCTCTTGCAGAAGGAGAAGGGAGAAGAGAGCTGTGGGNTGTGAATAGGAGAGCTTTACAAAACAAGAACTGGCCACACAGGACTCCTAGGGCTGCAAGAACTATGGACAAAAGGCCATAAAGCGAGGCCCTTGGCCATTAGGGAGGGTGACCAGCTGAAGCCAACTCCTCCACAATCAAAGTCTGCTTACAAGCTCTCTTGCAGAAGGAGAAGGGAGAAGAGAGCTGTGGGGAGAGATGGGAGGATGGGGAGGACAGGAGGGAATGGGAGAGGAGCCGGGGAGGGGATGGAGAAAGGAAGAGGCTCGGTAGACGGAGGAAGGAAGAGACTCTCAGTGTGGCGGCCACTCTGCTGTTGCAGTTGCCTGGACCACAGTTGCCTTGCGTTTCTGAGCTGGGAGACTGCTGGTTGATGAGCTGCACCCTGCAGTCCGACTAGAGTGACATGAGTTTAAGAACCTTCTGTGGGGGGAGAGGAAGAGTGGAACAACGAGAACAGCATCTTCCCCGAAATGGGCAAAAACCAGAGCTGCCAAATAGCACGTGAGAACCCAGCACTGGCGCTCAGCATGCCTTCCCAGTGAGGGGCTGTCAACCTCATGGAGCACACACGGCTTCCAGCAGCAAGGTCAGCAGCCAGGGCGCTGGCTCTTGCAGGATGAGGTTCCTCTGGGATTTCTCCAGGGGAGCAAATATACGGTGTGAAGGGAGCTCAAGGGTTAAGCAACCGAACTCCCAGGCAGGGCCCTCGGCCGTGACCTTGTGCAGTCAGCACAAAAGAGACCTTTGAATGTTAAGGAGGTTATTCAGAGGCTAAGGGAGAGCCAAAGAGGGAAGAGCTATGAAAACAAGAAATGAGCGTTGGTACTAGTAAGTCACTGGTGATGAGAAGCTGAGCGGAACCTTAGAGTCAGCAATCTAAACAAGCCAAGTCAGAATACAAACAGGGGAAACTGCAGGTTAACACAGATCTAAGTTATAAAGCTCCCGTGTTGACTGTATACCCTCCCCAGACTTGCTGGACAAACCATATTTTAAATCTCTTCGGCCAAAAATATTTTAAAACTCTTACACTGAGGCCCAACTCCATTGGGAGCTAAAAAAAGACAACCTCTATAACAGTTCATAAGCCTCCACCGGAAAGGCTGCTGCCAATACCCTGAGGACAAGGCAACAGGGCTACTCAACTTGAAAAAGGCGCTGAAAACCAGAACCTGGAGGCAGAGGTAAGGAGGACATGCTTAACATCCTACATGGTTATTCATTCTAAAGGAATACTTCCATCCTCTGTATTTACATGTGAGACCCTCACTGGCCAACTGTGCAGGTCTTTGCTTCACAATTTAATGGAGAAACAAGGACCTGAAAACCTAACACCACCCCACCCCATCCACTTCCCACCCCCATGGCCTGTCTTTGGACTATTCCAGGCCATGGTTCAGCACATTCATATTAGTAATAGCATGCATTTCCAACAAAACCAGTCATGGCTAGAGGAGGTTACTAGGAAGCGACTATGTAATGTGAGCAAAGAAGACAATTTTGAAGTGAGCCCTGTGGGAATACAAGAAAGGACAGAAGAACAGAATAAAACAGCAAAATCTGCTTCCGAGTTGTCAGGATTCCATATCACGGAAATGCAGAAGACATTTGGGAGGGAGACTAGCCCATCCTAGTAATCGGACCCGTTCCGGGACTGTTAGAAACGTGGCTGGAGTGGACAGGATGCTGGACAAGGCTCTAGTCTCTTGTGGTGTTGTCAACAAACACACATAACTCCACACGCACCCGAGAGGAAACGACACAACAGCGAACAGAGGGATGGTCCAGCGGTCACTAGGACGCATCCAGTGCCAGTGAGGGGGGCAGAGGAGAAACCGGTGCACGTGGGCTGCAGCCTGAGGAGCAGGGCACTCTCTCCCACCTCAGAACTATAATTGATTTGTCTGATTTACCAGAACAACAGTAAGCCATGCACCAGCCACATTTTATTGCCTGTTTTGCACGTTATATCTGCGGGAGATTGTATTTATTACAGAGTAGGCTACAGCAAAAACAATAATAACCTGGAGATAAGCAACAGCCTTACATTCCACTAACTCGAATTCTGACTTTGTGTGTGTCGGAGAGGTGGGGTGTGGAGACAGGATCAGAGAGAAAGAAAAGGCACGAATAATGAAAACAGGGTTGAATGAAGGGAAGCAGTTGCCACAGAACCACTCTACAAATGCAATCAGATCTAGCACCAAGTCGATCAGATTCTCAGTGGGTTTCATGCTCACGGAACTGTCCTGGCCTGGAGGGGAAGCGGACAAGGGGAACAAGGACCGCGGTGACAGGTGCGTGTCATAGCCTATTTCCTTCACCTTGCAAAAATCAGAAATAAAGGAAACCAGCAACTGTTTCAGGACCCAAACTCCCAGATCTTTTTTTTTCCCCCCNACCCCTAAATATCTTAGTCCACTCCAGAAGAACCGGATTGCCCTGCATTGCCTCGACTGTCACCCCGAATAGGGACTCACCCCATGGTGGCACCTGTTTCAGCCCTGTGGGAAAGCCTCGAGGGAAAGCCACAGACCCCTGTGTCAACTCGACTGGAAGGCTGTCCATGCTGCTACAGCTTGGGAGGAAAACGGATGTGCAAGTCTCCACTTGAGACGAGACCTGACTCCCCTGTGGAGCCTTCAGAGGAACCCCTTAAATCATGTCAGCACTGGAGAGGTAACCTCAGTTTCCAGACTCTGCTCCAGGTGAGGACTTGGGAGCCATCCCAACTGCGCAGGAATCCCAAGAGGCCCCTTGCAACTCGCGTGTAGACTTGTCTTTCCTCAGACCACAGGGGCGGGAACCTGAAGCCCCCGTTGTAACTCGAGAGAAACCTGCCACAACTCGAGAAAAACCAGGAGGTTCTCCCCTCCAGGTGAGATGAGGCCCTTGTCAGCTGAGGGGTCTCAGGGGAAGTAACCCCTTCCCTCTTTAGCTTCGATCGGGTACTTCACACACTTGCAAAGGCTCATAAAGTACAGTGAAATATCCTTCTCCACTCCAGAGGACACGGAGTGTCCATCCACAACTCAAGAGGAAACCCGTTTCCCTCCCATCCATTCGAGATTAGGGTTCCCTTACTTCTTTGTCGGGTAAGGATACCTGACCTTTCCGTCACCTCTCAAGAGGAGGCACTCTCAACAGGAAAATCTAGAGGAACTCTAGGTGTCATGCCACCATTCCAAAAGACCCACAAATGTCTCAGAACACTCCAGAAGAACCTGGTTTCCCTGCACTGCCTCCACTGTCACCCCAGATATGGTCTCACACCACGGTGGTACATGTTTCTGCCCTGTGGGAAAGCCCCGAGGGAAAGCCAGATACCTGTGTCAACATGACGGGAAGCCTGATCCTCCTGCTAAAGCTCGGAATAAAAGTGGACGTGCACGTTCCACTCAAGACGAGTCCTGACTCCCCTGTGGAGCCTCCAGAGGAACTCCACGTTCGATATCACCACTAAAGAGGAAACTTCAAGTTCCAGCCTCGGCTCCAGACGAGGATTTAGGAGCCGGCCCTGACTGCGCAGGAATCCCAAGAAACCCCTAGCAACTCTCGTGCAGACTGACCTTTTCTGAGGCCACAGGGGCGGGTCCCAGAGGTCCCCATCTTAACTTGAAAGGATCCTGCCCCAACTGAAGAAAAACCAGGAGATTCTCGCCTCCAGCTGAGATGAGGCCCTCGTCCTCCGCCGAGTCTCGGGGGGAGTCACCCTTTCCCTCTTGAACCTCAAAGGGGTCCTTCATACCCTTGCAGCGACTCAAGAAATACCCTGAAATACCCTTCTCCACTCTAGAGGAACACCGAGGGTCCCACCACCACTCAAGAGGAGCCACGTTTCCTCCTCCTATGCTCGAGATGAGGGTTCATTCCCTGTTTCGTCATGGAAGGATTCCCGACCTTCCTGTCGCATTTCAAGAGGAAGCACACTCAAGAGGAACTTTGAGTGGAATTCCAGGGGACGAGCCACCATTCCAAAAGACCCCTAAATGTCTCAGCCACTCCGAGGAACCTGATTTCCCTGCATTGCCTCTACTGTCACCCCGAGTAGGGACTCACCTCATGGTAGCACCAGTTTCTGCCCTGTGGGAAAGCCTCAGACCCCTGTGTCAAATCAACTGGAAGGCTGACCTTGCTGCTACAGCTTGGGAGGAAAGCGAATATACAAGTCTCCACTCTAGACGAGGACTGACTCCCCTGTGGAGCCTCCAGAGGAACCACAGATTAGATGTCAGCACTGGAGAGGAAAACTCAGCATCCAGACGAGTACTTAGGAGCCAGCCGCTACTACACAGGAATCCTAAGAGGCCCGTCGCAACTCGCGTGGATACTGGACTTTCCAGAGGCCATGGTGGCAGGTCGCAGGTTCCCTGTCTTTACTCGACAGTAACCAGCCGCCAATCGAGAAAAACCGGGAGGTTCTTCCCTCCAGGCGATATGAGGCCCTTGTCCACTCTGGTGTCTCCGTGGAAGTCATCCCTTCCCTCTTGAACCTCGAAGAGGTCCTTCACACCCTTGCAGCGACTCAAGAAGTACCCAAACATACCCTTCTCCATGCGACAGGACCAGAGGGTCCCATCGCAGCTCAAGTGAAGCCCCGTTTCCCCCTCCTCCGCTCGAGATGAGGGATATTTCCCTGCTTCATCGGGGAAGGATTACCTGCCTTCCTGTCACATCTCAAAAGGAGGCGCTATCCACAGCAAAGTCGAGAGGAACTCCTGGGGTCGTGCCACCATTCCAAAACCCCTAGATGTCTCAGTCTACTCCAGAGGGACCTGATTATCCTGCACTGCCTCGTCAGTCACACCGAGTATGGACTCACACCACAGTGGCATGTGTTTCAGCCATGTGGGAAAGCCTTGAGAGAAAGCCACATATCCCTGTGTCAACTCAACGGGAAGGCTGACCCTGCTGCTATGTCTCGGGAGGAATGCGGACGTGCACATCTCCACTCGAGATGAGGCCTGACTCTGCTGTGGAGCCTCCATAGGAACCCCACGATCCATGTCAGCACTGGAGAGGAAACCTCAGGTTCCGGCCTCTGCTCCAGGCGAGGACTTAGGAGAGAGCCTCGACTGCGCAGGAATCCTGAGTGGCCCCTCACAACTCGCGTGGAGACAGGTCTTTCCTGAGGCCACAAGGCCGGGAACCTGTAGCCCCCATCGTAAATCGAGAGGAACTTGCCCCAACTGGAGAAAAACCAGGAGGTTCTCCCTCCACGTGAGATGAGGCCCTTTTCCCCTGCAGCATCTCGGGGGAAGTAACCCCTTCCATCTTAAACCTCGATGGATCCTTCACACCCTTGCAGGAACTCAAAAAGTACACCAAAATACTCCTCCACTCGAGAGGAATACCGAGGGTTGAGCCACAACTCAAGAGGAGCCCCTTTTCATTTCCCTCTGCTCCAGATGAGGGTTCCTTCCCTGCTTTGTCGGAGAAGGATTCCTAACCTTCCTGTGACGTCTCAAGAGGAAGCGCTCTCAACATGAAAGCCACGAGGAACTACAGGGGTCGTACCACCACACCAGAAGACTCACAAATATCTCAGTCCTCTCCAGAGGAACCTGATTTCCCTGCACTGCCTCGACTGTCACCCCGAATTTGGTCTCATACAGAAGTGTATTTCAGCCCTGTGGGAGAGCCTCCAGGGAAAGCCCAAGATCCCCGTGTCAACTCAATGGGAAAACTGACCATGTTGCTAAAGCTTGGGATGAAAACGGACGTGCCTGTCTCCACTCATAACGAGGCCTGATACCCTTGTGGAGCCTCCAGAGGAATAACATGATCCATGTCAGCACTTGAGATAAAACCTCAGGCTCCAGACGAGGATGTAGGAGCCAGCCGCGACTGCCCTTCGCAATTCACGAAGAGACCCTTCGCAATTCACGTGGATATTGGCCTTTCCTGAGGCCACAAGGGCAGGTCCCAGAGTTCCCTGACGTAACTAGAGAGTAACCTGCCAAAACTCGAGAAAAACCAGCAGATTCTCCGCTCCAGGCGATATGAAGCCCTTGTCCGCTGCGGTGTCTCCAGGAAAGTCACCCCTTCCCTTTTGAACCTCGAAGATGTCCTTCACGTCATTGCAGCAATTGAGGAAGTACACAGGTATACCCTTCTTTACGTGAGAGGAACAGGGAGAGTCCTGCCACAGCTCAAGAGGAGCCCCGTTTCCTCCTCCTCCTCTAGAGATGAGGGATCTTTCCCTGCTTAGTCGGGGGAGGATTCCCGGGCTTCCCATTGCATCTCAAGAAGAAGCACTCTCCACGGCAAATTGGAGAGGAACACCTGGGGTCCTGCCACCATGCCAAAAGAGCCTCAAATGTCTAAGTCCATTCCAGAGGAAACTGATTTCCCTGCAATGCTTCGTCTGTCACGCTGAGTTTGAACTCAAAAAACAGTGGCACGTGTTTCAGACATGTGGGAAAGCCTCGAGGGAAAGCCACAGACTCTTGTGTCAATTCAATGGGAAAACTGACCCTGCTGTTATGTCTCGGAAGGAAAGCGGACGTGCACATCTCAACTCGAGACCAGGTCCACTGTGGAGCCTCCAGGGGAACCCCATGATCCATATCAGCATTGGAGAGGAATCCTCAGTTTCTGGCCTCTGCTCCAGACGAGGACTTAGGAGCCGGCCCCAACTGTGCAGGAATCCCAAGAGTCCCCTCACAACTCTCGTGGAGACTGGCCTTTTCTGGGGTCACAGAGGAAGGTCCCAGAAGTACCCATCTTAACATGAGAGGAACCTGTCCCAGCTGGACAAAAACCAGGAGGTTCTGCCCTCCAGGAGACATGAGGCCCTCGTTCTCTGCCGAGTCTAGGGAGAGGTCACTATTTCCCTCTTGAACCTCGAAGGGGTCCTTCACACCTTTGCAGTGACTCAAGAAATACCCCGACATAACCTTCTCCTCTCTAGAGGAACACCAAGGGTTCTAGCATCACTCAAAAGGAGACCCATTTCCCCCTCCTCTACTCGAGATGAGGATTCATTTCCTGTTTCCTCGGCGAAGAATTTCCGGCCTTCTGTCACATCTCAAGAGGAGGCACTGTCAACAGGATCTTTGAGAGGAACTCCAGGGGACGTGCCACCATTCCAAAAGACCCCTATTGTCTCAGTCCACTCCAGAGGAACCTGATTTCCCTGCATTGCCTCAACTATCACCCCATGTAGGGACTCACCACATGGTGGCACCTGTTTCAGCCCTGTTAGGAAAGCCTCGAGGAAAAGCCCAAGACCCCTCCGTCAACTTGACTGGAATGGTGACCATGATGCTACAGCTTGGCAGGAAAGTGGATGTGGAAGTCTCCAATCGAGATGAAGCCTGATAAACCTGTGGATCCTCCAGAGGAACAACACGATCCATTTCAGCACTGGAGAGGAAACCTCAGGCTCCAGATTAGGAATTATGAGCCGGCCATGACTGCAAAGGAATTCCAAGAGTCCCCTCGCAACTGGCGTGGATACAAGCCTTTCCTGAGTCCACAGAGGCGGGCCCCAGAGTGCCCTGTTGTAACTCGAATGTAACCTGCCACAACTCGAGAAAAACCAGGAGGTTCTCCCCTCCATGGGAGATGAGGCCTTTGTCCACTCTGGTGTCTCCAGGGAAGTCACCTCTTTCCTCTTGAACCTCGAAGAGTTTCTTCACACCCTTGCAGTGACTCAAGAATTACCCGACTTACCCTTCTCCACGTGAGAGGAACACCGAGGGTACCGCCACAGCTCAAGAGGAGCCCAGTTTCCCCATCCTCCGCTGGAGATGAGGGATGTTTCCCTGCTTGATCAGGGAAGAATTCCCGGCCTTCCCATCACATCTCAAGGGGAGGCGCTCTCCACAGCAAAGTTGAGAGGAACTCCTGGGGTCGTGCCACCATGCCAAAAGACGTCTAAATGTCTCAATCCAGTCCAGAGTATCCTGATATTCCTGCAATGCCTCATCTATCACCCTAAGAATGGACTCACACCACAGTGGCACATGTATCAGCCATGTGGGAAAACCTCAAGGGAAAGCCACAGACCCCTGTGTCAACTCAATGGGAAGACTGACCCTGCTGCTACAGCTTGGGAGGAAAGGGACCGTGCACATCTCCACTCGAGACGAGGCCTGACTCCCCTATGGAGCCTCCATAGGAACCCCACGGTCCATGTCAGAAATGGAGACGAAAACTCAGGTTCGGGCCTCTTCTCCAGACGAGGACCAAGGAGCCGGCCCCGACTGCACAGAAACCCCCAGAGGCCCCTTGCAACTCGCGGGGAGACTGGCCTTTCCTGAGGGCCCAGAGGCGGGTCCCAGAGGTCCCTGGGTTAACTTGAGAGGATCCTGCCCCAACTCGAGAAAAACCAGGAGGTTCTCCCCTCCAGGCGGTTTGAGGCCCTCGTCCTCCACCGAGTATCGGGGATATCACCTTTTCCCCCTTGAACCTTGAAGCGGTACTTCACACCTTGCAGCGAATCAAGAAATACACCGTCATACCCTTCTCCACTATAGTGGAACACTAGGGTTCCGCCACAACTCAAGAGGCGCCCTGTTTCCCCCTCCTCCGCTCGAGATGAGGATTCTTTCCCTGTTTTGTCAGGAAAGGATTCCCGGCATCCCGTCACATCTCAAGAGGAGCTGCTCTCAACAGGAACTGCAAGAAGAACTCCAGGGTTGTGCCACCATTCCAAAGACCCCTAAATGACTCAGTCCACTCTAGAGGAAACTGATTTCCCTGCATTGCCTCGATTGTCACCCCGATTAGGGACTCACCCCAAGGTGGCACCTATATCAGCCCTGTGGGAAAGCCTCAAGGGAAAGTCACAGACCCTTGTGTAAACTTGACTGGAAGGCTGACCGTGCTGCTACAGCTTGGGAGGAAAGTGGATGTGTAAGTCTCCACTCGAGATGTGGTGTGACTCCCCTGTGAAGCTTCCAGAGGAACCCCTCAATCCATGTCAGCACTGGAGAGAAAAACTCAGTTTCCAGACTCTGCTCCAGGCGAGGACTTAGGAGCTGGCCCCGAATGCACACAGGAATACCGGAAGGCCCCTTGCAACTCGCGTGTAGACTTGTATTTCCTCAGGCCACAGGGGAGGGAACCTGAGGCCCCTGTTGTAACTCGAGAGAAACTTGTTGCAATTCGAGAAAAACCAGGAGGTTCTCCCCTCCAGGAGAGATGAGGCCCTTGTCAGCTGAGGCGTCTCAAGGGAATTAACCCCTTCCCTCTTTAGCTTCGATCGGGTCCTTCACACCCTTGCAACGACTCCAAAAGTACACTGAAATACCCTTCTCCACTTCAGAGGAACACGGAGGGTCCAGCCACCACTCAAGAGGAAACCCGTTTCCCTCCCCCTCCACTCGAGATTAGGGTTCCTTTACTTCTTTGTCGGGTAAGGATTCCCGACCTTCCCATCGCGTCTCAAGAGGAGGTGCTCTCAACATGAAAGTCATGAGGAACTCCAGGTGTCGTGCACCATTCGAAAAGACCCCCAAAAGTCTCAGTCCACTCCAGAGGAACCTGATTTCCCTTCACTGCCTCGACTGTCACCCCGAGTATCCACTCACACCACTGTGGCACGTGTGACAGCCCTGTGGGAAAGCCTCTAGAGAAAGCCACAGACCCCTGTGTCAACTTGACGGGAAGTCTGACACTACTGCTACAGCTCAGGAAGAAACTGGACGTGCATGCTTCCATTCGAGACGAAGCCTGTCTCCCCTGTGGAGACTCGAGAGGAACCCCAAGATCCATGCCAGCACCGGAGAGGAAACCTCAGATTCTGGCCTCGGATCCAGAAGAGGACTAAGGACCCAGCGACAACTGAAGAGGAATCCAGAGAGGCCTCTTGCAACTAGCATGGAGACTGGCCTGTCCTGAGATCACATGATGGGGTCCCTGAGGTCCCAAGTCGTAATTCAAGAGGAACCTGCTGCAATTTGAAAAAAAAACAGGAGGTTCTCCCCTCCAGGCGAAATGAGGCCCTTTTCCACTGCGGCAACTCGAGGGAAATCACCCCTTCCCTCTTGAACCTTGAAAGCGTTCTTCACACACTTGAAGCAACTCAAGAAGTTCCCGACATACTCGTCTCCACTTGAGAGGAACACCGAAGGTCCCANCAGGCGAAATGAGGCCCTTTTCCACTGCGGCAACTCGAGGGAAATCACCCCTTCCCTCTTGAACCTTGAAAGCGTTCTTCACACACTTGAAGCAACTCAAGAAGTTCCCGACATACTCGTCTCCACTTGAGAGGAACACCGAAGGTCCCATTACAACTCAAGAGGAGCCCCGTTTCCTGCTCCTCCTCCATAGACGAGGGTTCCTTTCCCTTCCTGGTTGGGAAAGGATTTGTGGCAATCTTGTCACATCTCAAGAGTAGGTGCTTTCTACAGGAAACTTGAGAGGAACTTCAGGGCTCGTCTCACCATTTGAAAAGACCACCATGAGTCTCAGCCCACTCCAGAGGAACCTGATTTCCCTGCACTGCCTCGACTGTCACCCCGAGTATCCACTCACACCACGGTGGCATGTGTGACAGCCCTGTGGGAAAGCCTCTAGGGAAAGCCACAAATCCCTGTGTCAACTGGATAGGAAGTCAGACACTACTGCTACAGCTCGGGAGGAAAGTGCACGTGCATGTCTCCACTAGAGATGAGGCATGATTCCCCTGTGGAGACTGCAGAGGAACCCCAAGATCCATGTAATCACTAAAGAGGAAATCTTAGTTTCCAGTCTCAGCGCCAGACGTGGAGTTAGGACCCCACATTGACTGGAGTGAAATCCCGAGAGGCCCCTCACAACTTACATGGAGACTGGCCTTTCCTGTGGCCACAAGAGCGGGTCCATGACGTCCCCATCTTAACTCGAGCGGAACGTACAGCAACTCGAGAAAAACCAGGAGGTTCTCGCCTCCAGGCGAGATGAGGCTCTTTTGTGCTGTGACGTCTCGAGGAAAATCACACCTTCGTTCTTGTACCTCGAAAGGGTCCTTCACAGAATTGATTCAACTCAAGAAGTTCTCCGATATACACGTCTCCACTCGAGAGGAACCCTGAGGTTCCCGGTAAACTCAAGAGGAGCCCCGTTTCCCCCTCCTATGCTCAAGATGAGGGTTCCTTTCCCTGGTTCGTCAAGAAAGGATTCCCGGCATCCCTGTCACTTCTCAAGAGGGTGCGCTCTCAACAGGAAAGTCGAGAGGAACTCCAGGGGTCGTTCCACCATTCCAAAGCACCCAAATGTCTCAGTCCACTCCAGAGGAACCTGATTTCCCTGCATTGCATCGACTGTCACCCCGAGTAGGGTCTCGCCCCATGGTGGCACCTGTTTCAGCCCTGTGGGAAAGCCACNGACTGACCCACCTGACCACAGGTCTCTCAGTAATATCACCGGAACACTTCAGGAACTGGAGACCCATACATCACACTTAAATAGTGCAAGAAAATTCAACACACACATCTTGAACATGATACTGTGACAGAAAGAAGAGAAGGTTAGAAAAGGGAGACAAAACTCTTCTGTTAGAGAGGGCACCAAAAAAGCCTTTAATCTAAACTGAATAATGTGTGATGAAGGTGGACAAGGTCATTCTGACATCTACTGAATGGAATGGCTTTTTCACTTTCACTCTCCCACGTGATCCAGCTATCCTCTTTTATTTATGTGGTAAGTGGAGGAGTTTGACTTGCATTTATTTTTGAGTAATGTAAGAACAAACCAATTCTCCAATATCTAGGCAGCAAAGAGAATAAAAGTATGTATGAAACTGAACTAGTTTTTTTTGGGGGGGAGCAGATCATGAAGACAAGTTTCCTAAGATTCATGGCTACCAAAATACAAAACCCACACAAAGGAAACACATCAAGGCAGGAGGCAGCATGAGCTTCGAAGACAACACTGACGATCACTAGGACACTGTGCTGGGAATGCCAAGGGGACAATCCCCAAACAAGCGTAACTCTGCCTCACAAAGCCGTCAGGGGCCTCACCTCGATGCCAGTGGGCACTCTAAGCAGGGACACGAACCCTGCAGGCCAAAACAGAGCACCATCCCGAGGCTCACCTCAGCTCCTGGATGGCCCCAGAGTGTGGCCAGACAAGAGCTTTGGGGTGGGCACAGCTGCTCTCAGTGCAAGAGTCACCACTATGTTTCCCAAAATACAACTTTTCCCCCCACGCAGTTAAAAAATCAAAACAAAAATTATCCTTTGATTTGACCAAAAGAATGACATTAAAAGAAATATGGCTGAGAAGGCCACAGCAGATACAGAGAGAAACTAATACACACACGAACAATTCCTCAACATGGTAAACAAGAGAGAAAACTGGCCTGATACCAGGGAAAATCATCTGTGAAACATGAGCCTCAGCAGATACAACATAGTCACTAGCAGCCCAAACGTCAGACTTCAGCTACGAGGGACACACAGAGATGTACCTCCCTTGATAGACAGTGGCATGATATCTTGACTGAAGAGCAATTAATATAGGCCACACGGTACAACCTGTAGTATGCAGTGGCTGCTACAGAGAGGGAAAGTTTAACAGAATCCCCGTGATTGAAGCCCACAGGGGAACACCACACTCAGGCAAGAGAGCTGGCCAGATGGGTTTAGAAGTCATCACAGGAACTACAGGTAGAGCCTGTCAGGCTTGGGAACACAACAGAACAAGATACACGAGAATTCATCACTGCTGGGGGCTCGGCTGGGCTTCTGTTTACAACAGTATTTTCTTCTTGGTGCCCAGGGCCAGCTGTCCAAATGCCCAAGCTGAGGCTGACAAGCTCCTCCTCTGTCATGTCCCCTGGGCTATGTGCTCTCTCTACACAGGACCCGGAGCCCCCCCTACCGAGGAGTGACTATGGGAGCAGAACTGGATGGCGCGTGTCCCAGGAACAGAGGGAGAAACTGACAGCTAACAGGTCTTCCCTGGCCCCCTGATCAAAATCAGACTCAGAACCCTCACTCCCGCCTTGGCTGCTCTTTGTCTCTTCCAAGCGGTCGCCCCCTGGCACTACTGTCGTCTCTCCTTAGTGCTTGCAGGTAGGGACCTTATCTGTCTTCATCTGTCCTGTTCACTGTTACATCCTCACTGTTGACAACAGTTCCAGGCACGTAGGCACTTGCTGAATAAATGAATAAACTGTCTCAATTAACAAAGTTATCTAATTCAGACACAGAAGTTCCTAAATATGCAAGTTAACATCCTAGTCACAAATAGTCATTTGGACACAGCCTTTAGGCAGCTCAAAAGTATCCACATCACCTCTTCTATCATCTAGCAGATCTGTTAGCTCAAAGGATGCTCACACCTCTCCAGCCTCATTCATTGGGATTAATTCCTAAACTTGTCTGAAAATCTATATTTGACATTTTTTTTCACTAAGACTTTGCAGTCACAGAATTAAACAGGAAAATTTTTTTATTTAAGGTAATTTCACTTTAACACAACTCAAGAGAAATATCTTCTAACTCATGATAAGAAGAAAATGGAAAAGCAACTCAGTAAAAATTTAGGTGGAGAGCTGGGAGGTTTTATGCCCTGGTTTAAATTCTGTTTTCCCAGGGAATAAAACAGGATCTCTACAGAGGCATTGGAAAAGCTGTGGAAAAACTCACATTCAGTGCCTGAAAACAAATGAGCTACAAAAAACACATAAGCTGAGGCCCTTCAGTGCAGCAGCAGCTAAGCTCTTGGCGCCTCGAAGTCACATGGCTCCATTCAACGACACAACTCACCCCAGATATGTCTGCGACCCGGTGGATAGGCACTTCCTTCTTGCTATGCAATCCTTTGCCATTCTTAATAGCTCTGTAAAGAAAGAGAAAGGGGGGAAAAAGCACTCAATGAAAAAATAAACCACTGTGGGAAGGGGTAAGGAGGGTGGGAAAGGGGGCAAAAGAGAGGTCAGTTCACTGGGCATGTGTGACTACAGAGGGCACACTGCTGAGTAGCTGGTGTTGTCCAGAACATTCCATGGTGGGGAGGGTACACGTCTGTTCTTCCCCTAAGCCCAGTAACCATGGCTTGGCTGCTAGTTAAGGCCAGCTGTTCACCTTGATATCAGAGAGAGCTCCCTAACTTGTCTCCAAATGAAAGGCATTGTTCCAGGCATAAAAGAATCAGTTGGAAGAGCGCATTCCTAAAAAACAGAAGTAATAATGTTTCTTTCTGGGTTTAATCACATGAAACATTTTCAATGCAATATATGTACCTAGCGGTCCAATTCTAATGGAAATAAGTTTCTCCCAGGTAAAAAGATAAATTGCCCTGAATGAAGTAATATCGTACAGAAGTCTTTTTAATATGGGGAAGAAGGGCGTTTCTTGGCGGTCCAGTGGTTAAGAATGCAGTGCTTTCACTGCTTGACCTGGATCAATCCCTGGTTGGGTAACTAAGATCATGCAAGGTGTGCAGCATGGCCAATAAATAACTAAATTGGGAAGAAATTAGCAAAGGTGCATAATTGAGAAAAAGCCTCATTTTCAATCAGTCTCAGGTTGTAATGACAATGAGTTTAGCAGGGGATCCTGCAACACACATCTGACCACCTTTTACATCCTAATTGGATTGGTCCAATATGTCCTATGGGCTTCCCTGGTGGCTCAGAGGTTAAAGCATCTGCCTCCGATGCGGGAGACCAGGGTTCGATCCCTGGGTCGGGAAGATCCCCTGGAGAAGGAAATGGTAACCCACTCCAGTATTCTTGCCTGGAGAATCCCATGGACAGAGAAGGCTGGTAGGCTACAGTCCACGGGGTTGCAAAGAGTCGGACACGACTGAGCGACTTCACCTCACTCCAATCTCCCACCTTGTGCGTCCTAATCCCTTGAGTGGTAGCTTCAGGGACCTGATCACTTGTGTAACAGTGAAGGGCCGCAGACTGAAAGGTGAGGGTACAGCACTAAGCGACTAGTCACGACCTTCGCGAACACTCAGAGGAGGAAATGGCAATCCACTCCAGGATTCCTGCTGGGAAACACCATGGACAGAGCAGGCTGTAGTCCATGCAGGTGCAAAGAGTCAGACACGACTGAGTGATTAACATTTCGTGCATACTGCCATGTAAGGAACATTTGTGTTTAAGGACAGAGAAAGATTCAGGAATGTGTCTGCTTCATGAACTAGACTTTCTAGGGTTTCCGCATCCCAGAGAAAGTGTTAAAGTAAACTGCCCAGACCAGGGTCAAGGTGTCGGACCCTCACGCTATGAACCACACTGCAGCCTTCCTCATACTCAGGCTCCGTGACGAAGAGAACTAAGGTATTACTCTCGAGGCCTAACTTTCTAAATCCAATTCACAAATCAAACTGGGTGGGAGTTGCTGAGTGAACAGTCGTTTCTTACATACGTGGCCCTCATCACTTGCCTCCTTTTCCACCCAGGGGACCTATCTCTCATTCAACTTATCTGAAACATTCTCTGTTCAGAAACAACAAACAAAACACTTCCCTTTCTACTCATTTTCCATTCCGTGATGAGGAAAATACAGAATTTAAAACAACTGTGATTTGCTCTACTCTGAATTGTTAATGGAAAGAAAACATTCCCAAGTTCCTTGAATGCCACAGTTCCTCCTGAATTTGAATCAAGGCAAGGGCTTTAGACATTGCAAGTAGGTCAGAATTTCTCCATTTAATTTTAGTCCAGTGCTTTATCATTCAGGGAATCTGATGACTACAGATGAGGGCTGATTCTCAAGGTTTAGCCCCTGATCTCCACACTAACAGTAGCTCCAACTCTCTGAGCTCCTAAGCCCTGTGTGTATCCAGACTGTGTTCTGTTTCTACAGTCTCCCCTGCCACCAACAAGCTTTCCCCATTTTGCTACCATAAACTCGAAGGAGGAGTCTGGGGAACAAACCTTCTGTGAGGCAGGGCAAGCTCACCATCACCCCGATTGTAAGTTGCTTCCCTTCAGGGCGAGGCATGCTTAGCTTTCTGCAGGTCCTGTGGGGGCACAAACTGCCTACAGCCTTCTCCTATTCTAACAACCAGGACAACCAAAATAAACGGATCTACTCAGTAAACAGATGGTTCCTGTGAGAACATTGCTGAAAGCCTGGCCTCTCCTGGGGGCTGGAGAGCACCTCATATACTACGAGGCAAAAAGAACAGGGCCTGGGCAGTAATTCGGAAAACAGGTTCTTTGTAAAAAAGCAGAGAGGTGGTAAACTAAAATTCTTTCTATGATCCCAAAGGAGCTTTATGACGTAAGCAGAAATTTAGGACTTAACCAAGGTTAAACATACTACTCCAAGGGGAAAAATCATCATACCCCAAACAGAAAATATGGATTACAGTATGCATATGACATCTGAAACAAACCAGAATTCTTTAAAATTAAGTCTTAATATTAAAAAGGCAGAGGAACTAGAGATCAAATTGCCACCATCCACTGGATCATAGAAAAAGCAAGAGAATTCCAGAAAAACATCTACTTCTGCTTCCTTGCCTTTGACTATGCGGATCACAACAAACTGTGGGAAATCCTTCAAGAGATGGGAATACTAGACCACCTGACCTGCCTCCTATGAAACCTATATGCAGGTTAAAAGGCAACAGTTAGAACCTTACATGGAAAAATGTACTGGTTCCAAATTGGAAAGGAGCACATCAAGGCTGTATATTGTCACCCTGCTTATTTAACTTATATGCAGACTACATCATGCAAAATGCCAGATTGCCTGAAGCACAAGCTGGAATAAAGACTGCTGGGAGAAATATCAATAACCTCAGATACGCATGACACCACCCTTATGGCAGAAAGCGAAGAGGAGCTAGAGTCTCTTGATAAAATTAAAAGAGGAGAGTGAAAAAGTTGGCTTAAAACTCAACATTAAAAAAACTAAGATCATGGCATCTGGTCCCATCACTTCATGGCAAATAGATGGGGGAAACAATGGAAACAGTGACAGACTTTATTTTCTTGGGCTCCAAAATCACTGCAGACAGTGACTGCAGCCATGAAATTAAAAGACACTTACTCCTTGGAAGAAAAGCTATGACCAACCTAGACAGCATATTCAAAAGCAGAGATATTACTTTGCCAACAAAAGTCTGTGTAGTCAAGGCTGTTGTTTTTCCAGTAGTCCTGCATCGATGTGTGAGTTGGACTGTAAAGAAAGCTGAGCACTGAAGAACTGATGCTTTTGAACTGAGGTGTTGAAGAAGACTCTTGAGAGTCCCTTGGACTGCAAGGAGATCCAACCAATCCATCCTAAAGGGTATCAGTCCTGAATATTCATTGGAAGGACTGATGTTGAAGCTGAAATTCCAATACTTTGGCCACCCGATGCGAAGAACCGACTCATTGGAAAAGACCCTGATGCTGGGAAAGATTGAAGGCAGGAGGAGAAGAGACGACAGAGGATGGTATGGTTGGACAGCATCACTGACGTGATGGACATGAGTAGGACATTGTTTAGGACCTTGTTCCTAAAAAGATTACTAATAGGTATTTGGTTGCATTCAGGCATTAATTTCGGAAAAACCTTCAAAAACGTCTTTTCATACTTTAGATACAACTGCTAAATTAGATAAGATTTCAGGCACATTTTGTACATTTCATTTACACTCAGGAGGCAGCATCATATTTAAGGACTTCCCAGGTGGTTATCTGAAATGCAGGAGACCCAGGTCCAACTCTTGGGCCAGAAAGATCCTCTGGAGAAGGAAATGGCAACCCATTCCAGTATTCTTGCCTGGGAAATCCCATGGATAGAGGAGCCTGGCAGACTACAGTCCATGGGGTCGCAAAGAATCAGACACGACTGAGTGACTAAACAACAGATCATACTTAAGCTGAGAAATAGCTGTTGTTAGTTTAACAAAACAGAGACAAAAGTGAAAGTTTTTTTTTTTATTATTATCTGTAGATACTAACTACAAATGCTGCCCCCCACCCGGCCCCCATCCAGGACAACCTCTCAAGAGTAAATGGTACATTGGACCCAGGCCACACAGCGTGAGGGCTCACTGACAAAGCTGCTGAACGGTCTCATGCCCGCTCAGGGAGACCCAGGTCTCCCACCCTGTGCTGCGGTTGCTTTGGTCCTTGTTTGTCCACTGCGGCAGAAAGGAGCCTGGGTGAGCCATCCCCAGACAACCTCTGTCAGTCTGACACAAGGGCTTCTAGAGAGAGAGGATCTATGGGAACAACTCAGTGCAGTAATACCTGCTCTTATCTCAAAGAAGTAAGGATCAAACACCAAGAGCGGTAGGCTCACCAGAGTGTTGTTCCTGAAAGGAATATACTATGTACCTTTTTCTTCCAGGATGCAAAGTGCATATATGACATGCCTGTCTACTAACAGCTATATATACAGAAAATGAAAACGAGATCCTGCTTCTGGTGCCTTGTCAGGACTTCTCAGTGTGGCAATCCCCGTGTCTTACATAATCCAGCCTCTGTGGCCTAGGTTTGGGGGCACTCTGACTTTTAAGACCTGGGAGGGTATAAAACGTAGTGGGTTTGCTTTCCACCAATGCCCGCTCCACCGAGCAAATGGCGACTCCTCTCCCCACGCTTCCTGCAGGCTGAAACCATGGCTCAACATCCCTTTTCATTAGGCAAGGAATGAAACTCCTGACTTCTAAACTTCGCCTGCTGTGTCTGCTTAATAGCTGCTTTCTCACAAAGGCAGGCTGGAGCTCAGGCCGGCCGGGAGAAAGGAAGCAGTGGGGCAGAACGCAGCCCGCGCCTGTCGGAGGCTTTCTTCTCCAAGCAGCCACAGCACAAAGATGGCAACGACCAGTGTATCAACAATGGACAGAAATCATTGCCAGCCGGGAAAAGTGAGCAACGTCTGCACACATACACAGAGGCAACGGTAAAGGAGAGGGACGAAAACTCTGCCTTTTAGGTTGCTCCTAGAAGCTTCTAGAAGCTATAGCGTGGGACAGGAACCCCACGCAGATCAGCAGAAAACTCTTCTCGTCAAGTTTGAAATTCTCCTGTATGAGATGCTACTGCTTTCCCCTAGAAGATAAAACCATCAACTCTGCAAAGGCAGACATGGGTGTTGTTAAAAGGGAGATTAGCCTACTACTTAGCATAAAAGGATTAGAACCTAACACTCTGTACAAAGAAACAGTCAGCTCTTCGGTTCTAGGGCCCCTTGCAGAAAAGCCTCCATCTCCAAGGCACAAGCCTTAGCACCACTGACATCCTGAATCATCAGTTCATCTTGTGGCAAAGAGGCCATGACCTTAATTTCAATACAACAATAGTAGACTGGTATTCTGAATATTTTTGTAAGTTTACAAAAAAAGTTCAAAGAATGTATGATTAGAGCCAGCCTTAACCCAATCATAAAATAGTTGCCACATGAGGAATTTTTTAAAAATAAATTTCAATTATTTATTTGGCTGTGTGGGGTCTTAGTTGTGGCATGCTGGATCTAGTTCCCTGCTGAGGGACAGAACCTAAACCCCCTGCACTGGGGGCGTGGAGTCTCAGCTACTGGACCATCAGGGAAGTCCCTTTTCTTGGGATTAAAAAAAAAATTATTTTTATCTTTTAGCCATTCAGTGTGGCATGTGGAATTTTATCAAGTTCCCCGACCAAGGAATGAACCAGAACTCTCTACATTGGAAGCATGGCGTCTTAATTCCTTGGAAGTCCCAGGAATTCTCTACCTGGTGACATAAGTGAGCTTCAGGGAGAATGCTGGGAGGACCTATGAACTAATCTGAAATAGTAGGAGAATCATATATGTGAATTTTTCTGGGGAATGGGAACTCCAACAGTTTCACAGAAAGAACCACTTTTCCATAAAAGGGATCTAAAGGAAACAAAGTGATGGAAAGCAGAGGCACAGGGAATGACGCGGCAAGACCAGGAGGCCCTGACTGGCAACTCCCCTTTAACAACACCGTCTTATTAACCAGGAAACCAAGCTGTCCCCCAACTCTGCTCTGCATCCTTGCCTACAGCCATTCTTAATTGTGCTCACTCGGCTCTGCTGTAACCCTCTTGGGCCAGGCCCACATCAATTTATTCCAAGATAACATCAGGACTATTTTAACTAAATCCTTTGAGAGTGCACACCACTGCTCCATGACTTCTTCACAAAATCCGTTCATCACTTTGCTCCCCTGCTTATACCCATAACAGAGACCCCTAGCTTGTGGCATCAAGGGGAAAGTATAACCTGGCTTTCATGGGCCCGTTTGTCTTCTCACGATTTCTACATTACTCCTTCTGATACAGTGAGTCCATTTTCTCCAGACCCTTACGTGCAAATCATTCATAGATCCACACTAGAGAAAAAAGACAAGTACAGCTTATCTGTAGCCACAAGTACAGCTTATCTGTAGCCACCACCTCATCCCAATCAATCATAAAACAGCTGTCACATACAAACTGCTAAATTGGGGGTCCTAGCTGGGGGTCTGTTTGAATACTGGAAGTATCTACAAACTACTCTGAAGTGGTAGAATTACATATGTGAACGGGTGCACGTCTGTGCATCACTCAGTTGAGAATCCAGTTACAAATTGCAATGCAGTATTTTTGAACTGCATTGTGCATTCACTTTATTTCTATAGCTAGACTATGGGCCCTTTGAGGGCTTGAACTCTAGCCTTAATATTTGCTACAGTGTTTAATACAGAGCTATATTCACAGAGTCTTAAACTCAGGGTCATCTAGTTCAATTATTGTGCGCCTGGTAAAGCTGAACAAATGTCCGCTGACAAACACAGAGTGTGAAGATATTTCAGACTGGAGACTGGATAATGCCAAAGTGAGCATAGAGCACAGAAGCGTGAGCTTGTTGGCTTTCCTGGAGGTGCAGATTTGTGGTAAGATATATGTTCCAGGTAGTGGGCATCTTGGTTTCACTACTTGGAGTGCGGCAAGGCAGAAGAGTTGAAAGCTGAGCAGAAGCACAAAGGCATCAAGATCAGAAGCCTTGCGTTCCCCTTCTTAGGTCCCCAAGAGCTAGAGGAGGCGGTTGGCCATCTGAAAGGCAGTGATGGGAGCAAAGCCCCAGCCACCACGAACAATAAAACAGGACCAAGTGGCAGGACTGTCAGAAGCACCTACTGAGTAGTACAGACTATGTAACTATGGAGAGAGGGAAAGAATCAAACAGAAAAGGAGGAAAAACAGAACAAAGATTCAGTTAACTGCTAAACTTCTAAAGAATCTTGCAACATATTTTTAGCTCACATTGATGAATACAGAGTTTCCACTGAAACAAATACAGCAGTGAAACACAGCAAGCAACACTTTCTTCAGCTTTTTATACTGGCTCCTTGGCACCTGGAGGAGGCAACCAGGTCCTGACATTCGGAAAATGAGATGCCGAGTGTGCACAGGTGCACAATGGTGGGGCGGGTGCGCTAAGATGATGCAGCTGCATTGCCAATGAAATCAGAATCACTGATAAGACGGAAAAGATGGAGCATACATAGTTGGGAAAGGAGGAAATTGAGTCCTATGGTCAAGGGGAGGTGGGAGGACTTATGGAGCAGCAGCAAACAACAAGGAACTCTGGGCAACCCCATCTAAAACTAATGTAAAAAGAAATGAAGATGTATTTCTGTTGTGCCGGGGGTGACAAGCGATCTGCTGTGCTCAGGTTAAAGAGGGGAAAACTGAGCTCTGTGGAAGAGAACCACCAGGCAGCGCAATATTAGATTCACGAAAACATGAGCAGACACAGGACTACTAGTGCCCAGCAGAAATGGGCCGTGTCAGGCTCAAGTCTTCTTGAGGGGACAAGGCTGCAGAAAGGGAAGATTAGAGGCAATGACAATGGAAAGCTGTCTCAATGACACTGGTTTTTATAATTTTTTTCATGTCTTTATCACAGAGGCAATACAGGGCCAGAAAAAGTACAAGAAAGAACCATCCATAATTCAATTTCAAGATAAAAGCATCATTAACATAATTTCTAAGTGTTGATACACATACGGGTGTGTGCACGCTGTTGCTCAGTTGTGTCCGACTCTTTGTGACTCCATGGACAGTAGGCCACCAGGCTCCCCTGTCCATGTAATTTTCTAGCAAGATTATGGAGTGGGCTGCCACTGTCTTCTCCAGGGGATCTTCCCCACCCAGGGATCAAACCTGCATCTCTTGCGTCTCCTGCACTGGCAGGCAGATTCTTTACCACACCTGCCCACTTAAAGAAAATTGTGGGCAAAGTTTAGCAATTGTTCTTTTCCCCCTCAGAAACAGTAACTAAATGAACACTTCCTTATGTTGTTAGTTTTATTATATCATTTTCTAATCATTGCACATAAACCTGTAACAAGGATGCACATCCAACAATTTAACAATTGTCTACTGCTGGGTATCTCTGTGACTGTAGGATTCCAGTGTAATACTTCCAGCCCTATAAATAATGCCAAAGGAATAACTCTTAAACTGTTAGGCATCTTACTAATGATTTCTTAGAATAAATTCATACAACCGGGACGGCTGTGTCATGGGTCAGTGAAGCATCATTCCTGTTTTTCACCTCCTTTCCCCAGGCAACCCAGACAGAGGACGCCTTGGTTTGTGGACTCAATTTGTGGATAAACCCTTCGATTTAGGTGCTCGTTCCCACGCATCCTATATGCCCACTGGGATCTTCATGCTTATCACGAGGTTCACAATTGTTTACTCGCTCATCCACATCCCCACCAGACCGTGTGTTTTTGTTTTCTCCTCCAATGCACCTGCTATTTGTTACTGTAAAAACAACACATCAGAGAAAAATTTAATGCCTTTCACTCAGTCAAAAGATGCAACAGACTTACTGCCGAGAAAATGGTTTTTCCAATGTGAGTACATTTACAGGGACCTGCTGGAAAAGATTCACTGCCATCCACTACAGATCTGGCTCTCTTAACTTGACCCAGAAGCAAGAGGCATAGGAAGTAAGCCTACTCAACTTCTGGGCCCAGAGCTAGGGGAGAGGAGTTGCAGGGCAGCGTAGATCACATTCACGAGGGAATTTACAGGAAACTTAGATGCAAAGAGATCTACAAAAGAAAGAAAGCTCTGAAGGAAATTTCTCTCTCACAAGCTGCTATAAAATTCTGGGCATTGATGTATCAGTGATTAATTATTTGAACTCCAGTCCTCCGGGGAGATTTCCAAGGATTAGAGAAAAAGTAGGAGAGTGACGTCTGTAATAGAGACTTAGCTCCCCAACCACTCTGCCCCCTGATACCACAGATCACATGAGAACAGCAACTCTCAAGATGATTTCACATTAAATTAGCCGAGAGCTGGTAAGAGGCTACTCAGAAGGAATCTGGTTAGAGAGTCACAAATGCAGAGCATGAGGAAGGGGAGAGAGGAGTTAACGGGAATACGGAGCTAGTCAATGGGCTTGCTGAGAAACAAGTGTGGCTGCAGGGGAAGCACCACCAGGGCAGGAGTGCAGAGAGATCCAAAGCTGACCCCGTCCACGGCTCAGTCTCTATTACCTTTGCTTAATGGTTACAATTCCAACTACTAAATTATTAATGTGCTGCAAAAGGACACAATTTTGATTTTTTTTCTTAAAAAAAAAAAAAAAAGTAGTTAAGAATTGTTTAGGGCAGTGGTTCTCAAATTTTAGTGTATGTTAGAATTACCTGAAGGAAGTGTGAAAAGAGATGGCTGGGGCTGAATTCCAGTTTCTGTTTCCACAGGTTTAGGGCGGGAAGATGTGGGCAAGACCTGAGAATTCACATTTCTAACAAGCTCCCAGGTGAAAATGACGTTGCTGGTCTGAGGACCAGACTGTGAGAACCAGTGGCTTAGGGAGTCAAGTTAGGAGACATTCAAAAATGACGAGGATCAAATGTTATCGCTTTACTGCTACAACTTATTTATTTAGGATTAAAATTATATTCACAGTATGATAATCTTCAAATGTATTTTGAAATATGTTGGAACTATTTTGAAACCTCAAATACTTAGGGGCTATCTGAGAGGGCTATCTGTTCTTTTTTCCTTTTAGCCAAAAGAACAATGAAATGGTGGAGAACAGCTGAGGTGCTATGGGCAGATAAATGCTCACCGCTGGGTGGGAAGGGGCAGTGAACACCCAATTAATTAAAGATGTTAGTCAAGAACAACTTCCTCTGCAAGAATACAACCAGTGCACATTAACAATTACAGAAAAGACTGGGCAACGAGGGCTTCTTCCTGTGGGTTCATGACTTGACTGCCCATACCTTGTGTACACATAGGAGCTAAAGCTTGCGGGTTCTGACTTTACCCCAAACCCCTCACACTAATCTTTGAGACGAATGTCACAGCTTGAGTCGTATAGGTTGGAACTGGGAGTTGGGAGGCGAGATAGGATGAAGAGTGAACAGATCCTCTTAATACCCTGAAAGAGAAAATTATTTGGAAATGGAGATATTATACAGCTCTCCAGAAGTGGCCATTTGTGCTGCCTTAAATGCAGATTGATTACTGCTATTTGGATGTTGAGTGCATCATCTCTTCTGAAGAAAGGGAAAAGCTAAATTTCCCCACATTCAGCTGTACTGTCAAATCACTTCCCCACACCCGCTCTTGTAATGCATTTTCCTGTTACCACATCCACTTGCAGGAGCTGATGTGCCCTGCTCCCCCATGGTGAAACCCCCCAACACTGACACATGCTGAATCTCATTAGCAACCTCTGGCTGTGCCACCTACAGGCAAGCCCCAAATCTGGTGGGGTGTGCACGTTTGGGGTTATGGGAGAAAAAGAAGCAGTTACTTAAGAGAAAGAACAATCTCCTTCTCGAGTTGGCCTCCAATCTGTACCAGCATCTTGTAACACAGCCAGGTGAAGGGGGCAGCAGACAATTTACCCAACTCCAGCTTTCTACGACTCTGGGCTACAAAAACCCACATGCACTCTGGTGCTACAGGAAAGGAAGAGAAAAACTTCAAATCAAAGCTCTGGTTTTCAGCAGTATTTGGTAGGATCTAGTTTTATCCAAAGAGAACGTTCACTTGGTTAGGTCATTAGATTGAAAGTGTGAAATCTTGGTTTATTTAAAGCTGTACCATTAAACGACTGAGCAGAAGAGAGGTTGGATGGAAGAGATGAGTTTCAGGGAGGTGTCCTCATGGGAAATTTTAATAGAAATGAGAAGAGGAATAAAAAAGATGTAAGGAGGGCAGTGTTAATGATGCAGAGGGAAAAAAGAGGAGGGGCTAAGAAAACAGGTAAGAAAATGAGAATAGGAAAAACAGCAACACCCAGAGGTCCTATTCAATTATTCAACGCCTGTCCCTCCGAGACTACATGCTTTGTAAAGCTTCAGTCTGGTATCTTTTTTCTTCACCACCATTTTCCCCAGTGCCTAGGACCCAGGATACACTCAAGAAAATGGCAAAGAAAAGGAATGAATGCAAACCCATCATGTGCGAGAGAAAACCAGCCTGAACAACTGTACCCACTAGAGGAATAATTTATTTTGTTTGGAGAACTGGTTAACTCATGCAGTCTATACACTGTGATAGGATACATTAGTTTCAAATTTTCAAAAAACAGATTCAATCTCAACACCAGTTTTCTCACTGGATTGGTAGGAAGATGAAACTGCTTCATACCAAGGCATTTCACAAGTCAAAACTGTGTCAAGCCAGCAATGCTGACCTCTTCCAATTAAAGCAACAGAAAGCAAAAAAGTGCTAGTGAGTAATTCTTTACATTTCATTCATAGCCAGCATTGAAAATGCCAGTTAAATTGAAGGCACAGATAAGAAATACCTTATCAAAATGTTTTGTGTTTGTCTAAGCACAAGGCATTTTTTTCCCTCCACCTATTAAAATTTTGTGGGAAAATTCCTCTATAAATCAAGGGGGGAAAAGTGGAGCTGCTCTGGCTGAATCAGGAGTGGGAGATCAAGCACATTTCTCTCCCAGTGGTACTGGAAGTACTTCAACAGAAATGCAAAATACACTTACAATTCACTGCCCCAAGAGCACTGCTACCTGGAAGTCAGTAAGCCCCCTGCAGACTCAGTAACTGTATCACCAAGAGAGACCTTTAATTTAAACAGTTTCCCTCTTAATAATGACTACAGGTGTTGGCCTAGGAAAGAGTTAAGTTTATAGCCTTCTAATCAAAGTCTGTGATGGAAATGCCAACGCAGATTTCCTGGAGGTTCAAGCTGAGAGAACTCCACAATAGGGAGGGTGCTGTCAACCAAGCTGGGTAAAAGCAAGAGAGAGTTGATAGGATTTTAATGTTATTACTGTCCAGTCGCTAAGATGTGTCTGACCCCATGGACTGCAGCCCGCCAGGCTTCCATGTCCTTCACCATCTCTTGGAGTTTGCTCAAACTGATGGCCACTGAGTCGGTGATGCCATCCAACCATCTCATCCTCTGTCCTTCCCTGGTATTTATAGGGCTGAGAGACCAGAGATGCCAAATTTGGCAAGGCAGGAACACTAGTTGTTTTTGTTTTTAGAGAAAAGCAAAGTTGCAATCAGAAACAGGACTCCCTGCAGGGCTGGGGAGGACAAGGAGTCCACACAGCGCTGAGACAGGGCAGGCTCATGCTTGCCTCACCGAGAGGGAGGACTGGCCCCAGTTTCCTTAATCTGCAGTGTGCTGGCAAGGAAGAGAACAGGAGAAGATAAGAGCCTGCCCTTTTCTCTTCTCCCGAGATAACCCTAACCTCATTATGTATGTCCAGAATGAATCTAAATTCATTTAAATCTGCTCAGACACTAGGTTGTTCAACACAATTGCTTTCCCACTGTCAAGTTGGGGGCATCAATTTCTTTTCTGAATACATACAGCCTATCTTGAAATCACAAAATCTTAGAATTAAAAGGTGCCTTAAAGGAATAAAGCCCCAACTTCTGAACAACTTCTGTGTTGTCCTGCAATGAACCACAGAGTAAGTTTCCAGGAAACCTTCAAATATTACATTTTATTATAAAGTAGCTTTAGGAGAATGCAGACAGATGATATCCTACAGGTTGGGATGTCCAAGGAAGACAGGACACACAGCCAGGCTTTGCCTCCACACGTTACCAGCTTATCCTTAGTGTCCATAATGAGTCTGACAAAAGTTCACCAGGAAGGCCTGTAGAACCCTAGGGGAACTCATATTCAGTACTGTTTAAAATCAAACAACATGTGTTATATCAAACACACAGAATTTGAGAGACTGTGTAATACTTTATAAATAAGAAGGGTCCCTATAATGAATGACCCAGTATCTTGGAAATACCTAGGAAGGATATGTGACTCCCAGTAGGAGTCAGAGCCCTGCCTTCAGCTTAGAATACTCTGTCAAGATAGACAAAGCAGCCAGCCCACTGGCCAAGAAATACTGAAGTCAGACAAGAATGAGAAGCGTTGGAAGTCAGTATGGGAGTGAAAAATTAGAATGATGCAGAAAGGAAAGACACACTTGCCAAGAGAGACCACGTGATGTCCCTGACAGAGGGCACCAAGTTCAGGAGAGTCATCAGAGTGCGGGTCAGCTGTACCCAAGGTCTTTTTACTACAAATGTCGAGGACACACACTGGAGCTCTCAAGGCTGGGACACAACCAGGGGCTTTTCAGTGGAGCCCACGAGAGAAGCGAGGCCCCAAAATACACAGAAAAGTGCCAAGCCCTTATCTTGCCGGGACACAAGGTGAGGAGGGAAGAGGCAGCCGATGACAGACAAGTGAACTAGAAAGGAAGGCCGCCTGCTGGGAACGAGGGGTTCATTTGTCCTTTAAACAAAAAAAGATGTGGCTTTCTCAAGATGCGCCCTGTGTTTGAGGCGTATTGAGGGTTTCCCAAAAGCAAAGCGCCATTCAAATGAAGGCATGGCAAAGGGTAAGGTGCACAGGGAACAGAGCTGTGGAGGGTACGGTGAGCTCGTTTCTGGCGGGCAGGTGGATACGCTTGAAAGCATAGGGAGCTGCAAATTGGCATTCTTCTTCCTCTTCCGTCTCACCCGCTCTCCTGACGTGCGCCTGATGAGTCATTCCCTGAGCTCCCATCTGAGGATCTGAGAAAGGTCGGCAGATCAGAGCCCCTCACAGAGGAAGCAGGGGCGGCAGGGCTCATCAGCTCCTGTGCAGGCAGCTGTGCTGACCCAAAGAGTGAACAGCCGAGTTAACAGGCTGCCCTTTCCCCAAAGCTTACAATGTATCTCTAAAAGGATTAATGGCTGAGCAGCGCTCCAGGAAGCCAAGAGAGCATTGGGCACCATGGCCAAGATCACTAGAGACAACGAGAGAAGAAAATGGGGATGTGGGGCTCAGGGACAGAGAAGTCTCTCGGAATCACCATCCTTGGGGGACTCAAGATGACCTTGCCATGTTATCTTCACCCACTTATTATTCATTCAAAGAGTTCCAAGATGAGTGACTTGCCCTGAACACAGCAGATGTTATTCATTCGGCCTTTGCTAAAGCATTAGATACAGTACCTCCAGAAATTTACCTTGGGAAATTAATTCAAATTGGCGTGGTTCAGTACACAATCACTGAAGATTAAAAAGTGACTGCAGGATGATAAACAGAAGACAGTTAAGTGACAGTCCAGGCGGTAAAGACTGGGAGTCAACAGCAAAGCCATTCTTGTTTAGGGGTTCTATTCAGGGCCAAGCAAAGGCGTCAACAACTTACTAATGAAATCTGCAGAGGACACTTAGCTGGGAGGTGGAGGAACCACATGGACAGGGAAATAAAATTACCAGGCCGAGTTCAATTGGGAAAAAAAAATACAGCTTATCTATCCAGGGGAATTAGACAGACAAGTGAACTCAGAATGTGAACTCAGATCACATTCATGAGACGGGCAGGGTAAGGGGCAGAGGCAGCAAGCACAAACGCCCTGACATGTCGTAACATGACATGAACACACAAGTGCTGAGGTGACACAGGGAATGTCTCCTAGTAGCCGGAGTGGGAACGAGGGCAACTTAAGATAAAGCAGCGTTCAGAAAAGAGGTGCAACCATTTCTATCTGGCAGGTGTTCCTGTCTTTCTCGCTAGGGCTGGCATCTAGGAGATGGCATGGGGCCACCTGCCTGGGGCTCGTGGACAGCACTGCTCCCAAGGAAGACTCACTTGCAGGTCACACGGGCCACTTCCAGTGCGTCGTGAGGTATGTACTGCCTCATGGTGGGGCCTCACCGGCCAGGGGAATCACTCGATAGCTCTCAGTTTAGTCAACCTGCCACAGGGCCGTGGCCCCAAAGCCAGTTTTTCCACCATTGGTCTGAAATAGGTGGCTCAACACAATTATCTCTAGGCAGCTCATTGCTTTAACAGGCAAGCATCTTGTTACATTCCATCAGCTCAAAATGAGAACCGGACTGTTTTCTTCTTAAAACCTAAAAAATTTCACCAACTCTGCATACTCATTAAACATTAGAGCACAACACAGCTACTTCCGACAGCATAATAAGAGCTTGCTGTGGCCTCACTTTCCGGAGCAGCTAGGCAAATTATTTTCATGCTTACCTGCCTGTCAGAGTTAAACATTCACTAGTGGCAGAGAGAAGCCAGAGCGGAAAATGGGACTCGAGATCCCATGGAATGGCTAAGGGCTCCCGCCACGCTGGCAAGGCAAGACTGCTTCTTTGGATACCGTCAGACCAACTGAGTGTGCCCAGCAAGAACCCACCCCCGAATCCCACATAAAGAACAGTCTAATCATTGCCCATTTCCTAGAATAGCGAGATCATCAAAAATACTTGAAATGTGGAGCTGCATTTCCCGCTATGGGTCCTTTCAACCCATTGGCTTAATGATAGTATAGGCAAGGAGAGAAGCCTAAGATGTGAGGGAGGATTACAGAGAAACATCAATTATGGGCTACACATTGCATTATTATTTTTAAATATTTTAATGTGTTTATTTGGTTGCACTGGGTCTTAGTTACAGCATGTGGGATCTAGTTCCCCTGACCAGGGATTGAACCTGGGCCCCCTGCACTGGAGCAGAGTCACAGCTACTGGACCACCAGGGAAATCCATGTGGTATTATTTTACACTAGACATTCAACAACCAAAG
The DNA here is from genome assembly GCA_006410875.1 of Neotragus pygmaeus. Classification (NCBI taxonomy): domain Eukaryota; kingdom Metazoa; phylum Chordata; class Mammalia; order Artiodactyla; family Bovidae; genus Neotragus; species Neotragus pygmaeus. The sequence continues at coordinate 2,601,455 of SJYV01029990.1, forward strand.
ACACTGAACTTTGTGCTTAAGAATGAAGTCTTAGGCAGGTCCTCCAGGGAAAATCCCACAAGAAAAGAATCCAAAAAGCCATAGCAATGCGATAGGCTGTTCTCTTAGCTGACGTCCTGTGACATCCTACAGATGCCCTATCCATCAGGATGTGACATGGTGTTAAGAGGTAAATGTCTCCTATCAGGTCAATGTTCTGGGCCAAAGAGCAAGAGAAGTGATGTCAGGGACAAAATCTGAGGTACAGATAACACGGGCTCAAACTCATTCCTCTGTGAACTGTGGAGCACAGGTTGGCAACTAACAAACTTCTCTGGACAAACTCCTGGGTCACAGGAAAGTGTCTGCCTGAGACAAGTATCTGAAGCCGCTCTGAAACAATGGGTATATCCAGAGTGCAGCAGTCTGCTGAGCTCTGGATCAGAACAGCGATCCAGCAATGGTCACTGAGCTTTTGCTGTTTCCTGGGAAGGCTAGAGGAATTATTCTGCTCCCAGTCCCGTCTGGTGACAGAAGGCTCCATGAGAAAGAGCTCTGAGAAAGGTCCCTGCTAAGAAATACTGCTGAGCAGCATGCATGTCCTTGGGGCAATCAGCCACAGGGATGAAGGACAAAAGGAAAATGTCACGGGGCTTCTCACAAACGCTCTCCTGCCAGCTGTCAGAAGTGTGACACCCAAACTCATTCCCTAATAAATGTTTTCATTTCCTTTGTACATGACAAAAGGTCTAGAGGTGGTAAGTGGGAGGGGCTGGGGAGCAGAGGCCCCTGGAGGGATGAACCCGAGGCAACCATCCTGCACAGTAAGCAGGGCTCCACGGTTTGCTCCTGGGAAGGAAAGGATGGTGGAGATAAAAATATTCCACATAGTATTTACTCATCTGTTCATTTTACGACATCTTCTGGGAAGATTTCATCTAATATATGCCTAAATTTTGCAAATTAAAAAAAATAGAGGCCCCAGCGGGCTTAACCTGGGTTAGATTGCAAGTATGAAGTGAGGCCCCTTTGTCTTGAAGAAGAAAAGCTACAATCATAAAAGAATATGGGCTTTCTCAGCATGTTGCTTTCCATCACATTCTGCTCAGGGGCAGGCAGGGGAGTGGGAAAGAATAAAGTGGGGCTGGGGGACCCAAGGCATTCACTTTAATAATCAGGCATCTCACCTGGCCTCGGCGGCGAGCAGTTCATCATAGTGAGAGGACCGCTGATCGTCATCCTGCCGGTATCTGATCACCGTGGCTAAACCTTTGCTGACAAGGGCCTCGGCAATGTTTCTGAAACAGAAAAGACGGGTCAGTGAGCACTCAAGGTGCATATGGGGCTCAGTTAACAGCAATAGCAACAGTTAGCACCTGGAGGTCTTAAAGCATCCTGGCAGAGGGAGGGAGTTTAAGACCAATGAGTTGCTAAGCTAGAAATCCAAACAAAAAGGGGGAATAACCAAGTCCCCTGGCTCAGCATTTTTTTCTGGTTAGTACAGTCAGATGCTATATCAATCCGTACATAAAACCTGGCAGAAAATATCTGTAAAAAGCCCACATTAGGCAGGGCTATTTACAGAATGGTATAAACAAGTCACTCCCCTCAAGAAAAGTCTGCTCTAAAATACCAGGCACACAGATAAAAAACAAAGCACATAAAAGCATGACCTAAATTTCCCCAAATCTCCTTTTTTTCTAGCCTATACTGGAACTAGAAAATACTGTGCTCCAGTTTGGCAAACTTAGAAACGCTGGTTTCATGGAACACTCAAGAGTGTGTCTTTTCTCATTAGAACCCCGGACACTGACTCTCCGCTGACTCCAAGCGGGCCTGGGTGAGGTGAGGTTAAGAGGAATTGTGGGGTGGCAGAGGGGTGGTGTTGGGGTAGGATGAAACATCTTCATTAAAAACGGCATGAGTGAGGGAACAAAGTAAAAAAGTAGAAAATCTCAGATGACCAGTTTTGAAGCAATATTCCCTACAGTCCTTTTAGGACCACAGAATATTCAGATTAGAATCCTCCTTTAAAAAACAAACAAACAGAAAAACTTCAACGTGTTGCACGTTCTCTTCACTAGAATAAGATAGCAGGGCCACTGTAAGCGACTTTCATCTACTCAGACGAGTACACTGGAAATGATGCTCGGATAGCTAATGAAGCGTTTTCGCCTAGTTCCTCCTCAACCGGAAAAGGGAACTTCGATGGGCAAAAGTGAAACTGCAGAAACAGATTTTCAAAAGTTACCTGTAGGAAGTAACTGCAAGACAAGAGGCACGGGATCACTGGGGGAGAGCGGCGGTTATGTCTTTCTTTGTGTCTGTCATAAGTACACCAAAGGACCCACTCAGACCATCTGGTGAGCTGCCCTTTAGGGAGGAGGGATGGTAAGGAATAGGCTACTGTACCATATGCTATGATTCAGTGTTGCTGGGGAAGGCAGTTAACTCTCAGCACTCGGGTGCTCTCAGACTCCCAGCCTATGGGGATGCCGTGGGCTGGGCTAAACCGTCTATGGGCATGCTCAAGCCACTTAAGGGTTCTCTTCATCGAGGCCCAGGGATTTATTTTAAAAGAAAAAAGGAAAAGAGAGGGGGAATATGTGCAGGGAGATAAAGAAGGAAAAGATGCCGTGGCTGATTCTCTTCTCATCATGGGCCCCTCTGCTGCCTGTTTATCTGCTGCCAGCATGATATTAATATCTCCAAACTGCCACGGAATTAGCACTTCTCAAAATCCACGCCCACAAAGAGGCTGCTTTGCTGGCCACCCTGTCTCCTGAGTCACCACATAAGCGTGCTGGCAAACTCTGTCATCATCACCGAGCTGGGTTTGGCAGGGTAGAGAATGCCAGCAGCCCCAAGTTAGCAGCTGTAGATGGGGAGAATAGTTAAAGGGTCTCACCCAAGGCCCGAGAGGGCAAGAGAGAGGCTCTGCCCATCAAGAGGCCAGAGGGACCGCTGGGACATGCCCACCTGCAACAGGTTGTGAGGGCTTAGTGATCGGAAATGCCAAAGCAACAAAGACATGTTTGGTACTGCGTTTGGAATAACAAAGCACTGACATTTTACAATCGATATGTGGGGTCTGGAACAGAAAGCTGGAATGACAGAGCAGGCGAGGGAAAAATCCACACAAATAAGCTTCTATATGAAAAGCTGGAGAATACAAAGCAAAACAGCACAAATGTTTAATGATCCATCCTGGCTAATGCTGCTCCAATCAATTCACAGTATCGAACTGTGTTCCTGCGTGTCCAGCAGAACCAAGGACACAACCTTTCCTCTCCTGCGGGCTTCTCACCCTCTGGATTCTGCCAGCAAATATCTGCAAACCAGTTAGGGCCTCACATTCTAAGCTCCACGACCTGCCCATCACCTCCAGTCCCTTCTCTCCAAAGCTTCAGTGCAATCCATGTTTTCTTAGCTTCTTTTCCCTAAACACAGACTTTTCCTGGAGAACGGCTGCAATGTTAGTGCTCAGAGGCACGGAAGGTAAAAACACAGGAAACAATGACAGATATCACTACAGGGCCCCACCCATGAGCCAGGTGTGTGAGAATCACACTGCGTGCATTTTCATCTTGGTATGTGTTCCCCTGTGAAATCATGCTGTATTACAATTATATTCATCACCCATCTTCCAACTCAAACTGATGAGGTCAAAGAGGGCAAGGGCTATGTCTTTCTTGCTCTGTAGCCAAGTATGAGAAATACAGCGCTGGAACATTCTTATCCTAAGCGTTTATTAGCCAAGCTTGCCCAGCATAGAATTAAGAACAAAAGCTTTCAACGTGCCTTCCCAGCTTTTGTCATTCTCCTCCCCATTATCTAAGACTTGTATTTAAAGAGAATGAAAGGGAGACAAATAAAATGGAATTAGCCGAGATCCGTGTACTTGACTCTCTCATTCATTTCTTTGGGCCACTAATGAAAGGTCAGGAGATTTCCCTCTGGCCAAAGATGCCTCAGAACTCAACACTGATGTACTGATTAGTTGCCCAGTAAGGAAAGAGAACATTAAATTATGTGCCATGACATTATGCTGCTTTAGACAAATTTATAAATTCTGCTTTCTTGCGTGTATCAGTAATTCTACTCCAATCACACATGTCTGGCTCGAAATGGGTAATTCACAATCAGCATACAAAAAGGGACCTAACAGTCTTGAAAGTCTAACAGGAAATCATCTCTCTCTGTATCGGCTGGAAACAGAAAGAGAGTTAAGTGCTGGACTTGAAATGCTTCTCCAAGCTCAAGGAGAATTTTAGGTTATATGGGAAGTGAACTATTTCCACCATGCAGGATCAGATGTTCCTGAGAAAAACAGAAGCAACATGGATCTCTTGAGCTTTCTCAAAAGATCTCCATGTACCTACATCCTCCCTGCCCACTCGTTTCCACAGCAAGCAGGTTGTAAAAAGCATTTACTTTCTCATTATAAGATACTTTTGAAACCATGGGGTACTATATTCTGCCAATCTGGAAAGGGTATGCTGTGCCCATATATGAGAATAGGATTTTTAAAATGTGGATTTCACTCACAATAATTACTTGATCACACTTTTGCCTGCCTTCCTCAATCCCTACACCCCAAACCCAAGATTGGAAGCAATAATATACAGAGAAGGTCAGATAACTGACTAAAATTAACTAGATTACTTAAAAGTAGGGGAAGGAGGGGATCTTACAGAAATCTTACAGAAAAACTGTACATACAATAACAAAGAACATGCCAATCTCTGATTCATTTGAGAGCAAATGACCTGTTTACACCATCATCCTCCAAACTGTTAATGTGTATCTCTGACAAATCAGGATATTTTTCGACATAGTCAGTAAATAATGACTTGAACCAGGATATTGATGTGGACACATTATTGCCATCTAACATACAACCCTACTCAAATTTTGTCAACTGTTCCAATAGAGAACTTAGGGGAAAGCGGATCTAGAGCAGAATCAGGTTTTGCATTTTGTTATTCTGTCTCCTCAGTCTGGAGAAGTTCAATCTTTCTTAGTCTACCACAGTCCTGAAACTTCTCACAAGCACAGGCCAGTAATTTTGGACTGTCTGATGTCTCTGTGATCAGTGGCAAGTTACGAATCTTTGGCAGGAATGTCACAGAAGTGATGCTATGTTGTTCCTGTGGCCTCCTTTGAAATGATGTGTAACTTACTGATAATGTTAATTTTGATCACTTGATTCAGGCAGTGTCTACCAGGCTTCTCCACTATGAAGTTACTCTCTTCCTCTTTATAACAGGTATTGAAAAACTATGTAGCTTTTAAACTCCCAAGTTATTCATTTATTGATTTGTAGAGGTTTATGGTCACGAAACATTTTATCTACAGAGCCATATAATCCATTACAATCGTTATTTTTTCTGATGCTGAAATTATTCCCAATTTGGCCAGTGGGAGCCGGGTCAAGCTGGCTCCTGTGTCCTGCCATCCTTTGAGCACTTCCTTGCTTTCAGGCCACAGTGTGTTCCAGGCTCATCTTCCACTGTTTTCTGCAGCTCTGAAATCAGCCATTTATCCAAATAGTCCACATTTACATTTTTATCTCCATACACTTATTTCTGTATCTATAACCATTGAAAACCATGTGTGGCAGTCATGAAAACGTGCCTCTCAGATCTCTGACTGCAGGAAGCATAACTGACTGACAGCCCCAGCTGCTGTGCTCCGAAACCCATCACTGTTTCCGCCAAAGCTACGCTTCCCCCCAGCTGCTTCCAGCCAATGAGCGAGTGCAGTGGAGACACCACAACCGGCCTGCTGCTCAGAGACCTGGCCATGCTCTGACCGGGAGCTGCGGCTCTGAGCACGCCCTCTCCCCCGCGCTGCAACTCCCAGGACTGCCCCGCCCCAGACTAGTGTTTCCAGTTCAACCTTCCATCCTTCCCTTTTCCACAGAGGCTAAGCATTCACAGCCTCCGCCAGCTCCCTTCCCATTTTCTCCGTTTCCCCCAATTAACCTCTTATCTATTTCATCCTGTCTTGGCATCACCGTTTTAGCACACCATGAGTTCACAAAGGTACTACAACCCCATTCAACACTTCAGGGTGCATGCAGTTCTCTTCCTTTCCTTATCTGTACATCCCTTCTGACTGAGAAGCTTGCCTTCCACTATCCTTAATACTTATGTGAATAATCTTCTCTGCATACACATACAGCGTCTCACTGTCTTTGACTTCCACGATTTGGTCCTAATTGCCATGGACAGAGAAGCCTGGCGGGCTACAGTCCATGGGGTTGCAAACAGTCAGACACGACTAAGCACAGCACATGGTGGAGCTAATTTAAAGGGTATACGCTACTTGTCAAAAGAGGAGCGAGGGTGAACGGATAAGTAAATTTCAAGAGTGCACATAAGGCATAATACCATTACACACACACATACAAACACACTTCATTTTCCATCTGAGTAAGGATAACAGATAATTCTCAATGGCTCTGGCTCACAGATCTCTATCTAGCTATTTGAGCTTAACATTTTCCACTTAAAAACCATCAACATTTTATCAGTCACTGAGGTGTCCATGGAGATCAAAAAGCAGAGTATTTCCTTGAGGCAAATGAACACGTGGACACATATTCAGAATAAAGTAAGCCCATAAAGAAATGCTTTCACACTATTATGGAGTCAAGGCTAAAGGAAAACGGTTGAAAGACCACAGCTCAATTCACATATAACAGTCACATCACCTCTAGGAGAGGCACCGTCTCACGTGTGCGCCTCCACGCACACACATGCATGCACTTCCCATATGATTTTTCTACAATAACTTCAAGGTCCCATGGGTCGAATTTCATAAACTGAGAGTACAATGTACCCCATGGCTACATACTGTGAGAATATGATCCAACAAGGCATGAGGCATATACACAGGGCCTTTGTCACCCACGACCCATAAAAGCTCCAGTATCTTAAGCTGGGAAACTGACTCCACTTCCTTCCACACTGGCTGGAACTTCACCACAAGGATGCACTCCCTCACAAGTTCTGAGATGGAGCGTCCTGGCTGACAGGGCTCCCCAGTTTATTTCTAATATACCAGATGGCTCATCTCACATCTCAGTGCTGTGGGGCTGAACCACAGGGAACCTACAGAGTGCAGGGGGCAGCTGATGTCTTTCTTTGCAAATAGGTTAGAGACCAGGAAGGAGGGAGAGATCACCCTAAGACTGGGTGATGAGGCAGGAAGCAAGCACTGGACAGAGTGCTTTTCTTCAGAGTATGAGGGCCACCTTGGCTCATATACACAGAAAACATGGGCTTTTCAGTCTAAGAGGGTGAAGAAGGTGGGGATGGGGGGATGATTAATGGCCAACAGGCCCCAAGGCCAGGTTCCCCTCCAACCTTCTCCATGAGTTTACACTCAGACCTCTAATATGCACACCAGGCAAGAACCTGACAATTTCAGGCTTGAGACAGATGTGGCTTTTATAGACTCGCAAAAAAAAAAAAAAAAAAAAAAAAAGACTGTAAAGGGTGACAGTGGAATTCTGGGTGAGAGGGATCTACAGACAATGGGCCATGAAGAAGGATCTTTACTGACTGCTGTTTCTCCCCCAGGCCTCAAACTAGAAAAAAGCCCAACAGAGCAACAGGGAGCTGCCGTAAGCCAGTACAACACTGTCTACAAGGGGTAAGCCAGCACAACCCTGTCTTCAAGGGGTCGTGCTATGCCTGTCCCATCTAGCGTCTAAACTGTCTTTTATCCTCTGATTTCAGATTGAGTTCCTGACAATCTGAGACAATGACACTCCGATTTTTTTTCCCCCTTAAAATATATCCAGGAGGTACTTCCCACATGGCCAAGCAGTGTATGTAGACAGGAGACTCTGTTTTAGAAGCATCAGTAATTAGAAACATCTGAGGTGCCACAACCTCCTTTGTATGTGTCCCAAATCTCTCCCCCACCGTCTTCCCTATTTTTTCACTCAACCCTTGAACTAATGCAATTCTAAAAATAACTAAAATAGATTTTTTGGATCTTTTTACTCTTAATGGTTCCCCTTTCTGTTTAACAAGTCCTGTCACCAGGATAGTCACCAGAGGGTCTGAACGATGGCTAGGGACTTTCCCAGAACTCATAACATAGATCAAAAACAAAAAGGAAGCAGCTTTAGAAACTACAGTGAAATGAAGGAGGAAAAAGTTATTATCAAGCATGGCATTAGGTACCGAGTGTCTTAGGGCAGGATATATTCACTCCAGACACAGAGCCAAAGGTGACTGCTTTTGTCAACCCACCAGCCCAGCTGTGGTTATGAACATGAAACACGGCATGATCCACAAAGCAGCAGGACCTCAGGAAGCTGGACTCAAGAGCAGGGAGGTATAGAATGGACTGATCTGAGTAGCTTTAGAAGCTAATCAAACAAAAAAAGGATGGGGAAAAGGGAGAGTTAGGGAGTCTGGGATTCACATGTCCACACTGCTATATTTAAAATGGATAACCAACAAGGACCTGCGGTACAGCACAGGGAACTCTGCTCAATGCAGCCTGGATGGGAGGGGAGTTTGGGGGAAAATGGATACATGCATTATATGTATATGTAACATATGTATGCCTAAGTCCCTTTGCTCTCCACCTGAAACAGCTATGGCTGTTCAGTCACTAAGTTGTGTCTGACTCTTTGTGCCTCAGGGACTGTAGCCTGCCAGGCTCCTCTGTCCACGGGATTTCCCAAGCAAGGATACTGGAGTCAGTTGCCATTTCCTTCTCCAATTATTGTCTATACACTAATATATAAAAAAGGACCCTTTCAAACAAAACACCCTCAATAAGTAGTTCGTATTTAATGAGAATTAATTCCGAATATATACAGGTTCTAAACAGAACTGTTCTACCAATGAGAGCATTTTCTAGAGATTGGACTGGAGATACAAAAATCAAGACTTCTTAGGATCAAGGACTCTATTTTTGTACTTTCATAAATCCTAACCATTCTTCCTCTGTAGGGAAGGCAACGTGGAAAGAAAACAATGAGAACTGATATGGATTTAGTCCAGCTGGAAGAATCCAGAAGGATGCACGATTAAAATGAAATCCAAGGAGATCTACAAACAAGATTTGCAGAAACAAAGAAATGAAAGAAGGGAGGGAAGAGTGGAGATGAAAGGGGAAGGGGAATCATTCCATGAAAAAACTACTGCTTCACAGACAAATAAATCCTTGAATCCCCAACACAGACATCCATCCAACCCTCAGTGTCAACAGTAGGCTTACCCCTGGACATGGGCAAAAGCCTAAGCAGCATCGGGGCCACGACCCACTGCACACCAAGAGCGCTCTTCAGTTTGGGAAGTAAAGGAAGCAAAGCAAAGATATCTAGGGACCAGGGCGTAAAAATGTGGGTGATGAAGATGTGACTTCTCATTCAACCTCCCAAGAACAGCCATTTTTCTTCTCCACTATGTGCCTGAGCCCTAACGTCCTCATTACCTTATTCCTACTCGAGCCCTACATGAGGGCTCACCTAACCTCATCTCCTGAAAACACCAATGGACAGAAAAGAAAACAGAAGCCTACTTGGAAGCAGGAGAATTAAACACCTAATTCACTTCTTAACTCTGACTAGGGGAGAGAATAGTGCTGGAAATATGGGTCAAAACAATTTTAAAAAGGAAAGGGAAAAGGCATAACACCCAATGGTTATGCTTACTAAATAGACAATTTCATTCTGCCCCCAGGATTTCTGCAGTACTGTAATCTTATTGCCACCTCTTATATGATAGCTCCATTTATTCAGCAATATCCTGGTTATGGCTTTATAAGACAAGAAAAACTGTGGTATTATACTCTATTATGCCAGCTCTTCTCTGAGTACTGCTGTACTTTCAAGTCAGCAAAATATCAGAGGAGGTTATTAGTCCAGTGATGAACCTTGGTTGAGGTACGAGAGGCATATTAAGTGTAAGGAGCAATGAGATAATGCCACCTTCAAATATTACCCCAGTCTCCACCTCTCATAATAATAATGTCTGTTTCATAGAAGCTTCACGGGTTAAGCTGAATCTCCCTTCTCCTGCAGGACAGAACGTGGGGTACATACCCAAAGTGACACTTCCTCTACTGGACAACCGCGTTTCCTTCCCAGGAGACAATTAGATCCCGCAAAGACAACTAAGATAATCAATTAAATCAAGGACTTAGCTTGAAATAAGCAAGCTGTCTAACAGATATGCATTTCATATCCAAACTGGTCCACTCATTGCTAAATATGCCATACATTTACATTTCAAACTATTTGCAGGACATGTGAATTTGCATGACTCATCACCATGTAAAACTCAGCATTTTAAAAATAAAACTCACTTCCCCAGATTAAGCTTTTCTCAAATCTACCCAATCAGCTCATTTCCCTAACATCTCTAATTGTGGGACCGTTAGATTCCCAGTCACCTAAAGCTGACATCTGTATTCATTCCCAGATAAAATTAGTTGTCCAAACTTTGAACTCAAGTCTCCAGTGTTTCTCCCATGACTGTTTTCTATCCTGCTCTTTCTAAGTTACCTGTCCACACCCATCCCCCTCATCCGCTCCCAAATCTGGTCTCCTTGCAAAGTTTGTCAGTCCTGATCACTTTCAGTTGAATCCTCTTAATCTTCATGCTCCAATCTACCACAATCACAAAAAACTTGTTTGAACTTTTCCAAGAATGATTTCAGATTTAATGACCATCTACTGGATGTCTGCTACAGGCCACGCTTTTAAACACACATTAACCCCTAATTAAGCCCTAATCTTATGGGCTTCCCAGGTGGCTCAGTGGTAAAGTATTGGCCTGCCAATGCAGGAGACATGGGTCAGGAAGACCTCCCTGAACTGAAGGAGGAAACAGCAACCCACTCCAGTATTCTTGCCTGAAGAATCCCATGGACGGAGAAGCCTGGAGGGCTAAAGTCCATAGATTTGTGAAAAGTCAAGTCATAACTGAGTGACTGGGCACACAACCTAATCTTTCTATAGCAACAGAAAGGTGGTAAGTATGTATTTTTAAAAAAAAAAAAAAAAAAAAATCAGTTTCAGGCTTGCTACAAGTAATCCTGTTAGTATGTTAGTAAGTGGCAATCAAACCTAGAAGCTAGATTTTTAAAAATTTTAAATCCAGTTCTATTTTCGACTACATTGCTACAAACTGCAGGTAAAGCAGCATTCTACAACAAAGCTTGCATATACCTCTCTAATCTTATCCTATAAAGTCTTTCAATCTTCTGCTTTAATCTAAGCAGTCAAGCACTGCAGTCCCTCGTCTCAATTCCTTTGGCTGGGCCATTCATTTGGCACTTATCTTTTACTGCTGCAGATTATTATCTTCCTTTGTGTTCATATCTTGTCTTCCCAACCAGATCATATTCCCTATTGGTCCAAAAAAGAGCCAAACACTTAGTAGGCACTCAATAAATATTTATTGGCTAGCTGACTGACTGCATTCTCACTGTTCCCAGGGGTTCTGTGAGCGGTTGGATGAAAACAAAAGTAATAACTGACTGACTCATAGAATTTGAGCAAAAAGAGTCCATAGAGATAAACTAATCTGCAAACCTCCATATATAGAGAAGACAGACCCAGAGAGAAACCCTGAAAATTGTGAAATGAGATGTCTAAAGAAACAGAGTGACACCATCTCAGTGGGCATCTGAGAGCCTTCTGATTCTCAGCCTACATCCCTTTACTATGCTGCTGTCCTTTTACAGTTCTATAAAATAGGAGTAAATATACTGTGCACATGAATTATCCAAGACATGCATTAAAAATTTATCAGCACGTTAAAAATAATCCATCCACATCATATTATAAATTTGACCACTCTAATACTAATAATCCTAGCTAAAATATACATTAAACATTTCATTATAATAATTTGCTTGCCTTTTGGGGATTCAGAGGACTTTTTTCTTTATCTATGTTCCAACACAATGTATAAATGCTGGCTGTAGGCATACGCATGTTTTCTTCATCCCTTTCCTTTGCTCCTCTCTCCTTTGAGAAATTAACATTGTACAAATGAGTGGTGTGAGGTGAAAACCTCCCGAGCCTTCTCTCCCTCAGTGATGGTGGAGAAATGACCCTTTCCACTACCATCGTCCTGACTCCTGAATCAACTCATTGATCTAGGAGAGCTCCTGCTACACAAGCTGACTGGAGTCATCCCACATTGCACTGCAAATATGGTCTTTACGTATTTGAGAGCCGTTAAAAAATAGATGTTAAGAGGCAATTACATCCCGCCTTTCCAAGTGAAGAATAAAAACCAGTTTAGGAATATCTATGAATTAAAGTGCAAAATATATGAAAGGTAAATTTCTAAAAGTTAAGAAAATATGTATCTATGTTTTTACAAAGGCACTACTATATTCAGATACATGGATTAGAGGTGATGGTAAGAATAAATGAGCAACGTAAATCTGAAATGGGCCTATCATTAGTAAATCTTCTACTTTAAGTTCCTAAACAAAAATGAAATAATTCATTTTTGTAATGGAAAAAACAGACCAGAGAGGCACTAAACTGCTCAGCAGTTGAAAGAATTTCGTATCATGAGGTACCCGAACATGTTTGATCTTAGCGTATTGTTTGTTTGCACTCCAAAATTTACAAAGAGGAAACCGACTTTCTAAAAGAGACACTCAGTGGGGCACAGTTAATTTTAAAAAGGAGTATCTAATTATCACATCTCACATCAACACTTTAATAAGGAAAAAACCCTCATCTAAGTTATGAAAAAGTGAGTGAAGAGACTGAATAACACAGGAAAAAGATGAATATCGTAAAACAAAAATGTTAAGAATGAATGTTTATCCAGTTCTCCCTCATCAACAAAGAGACATTACACACAGCATTTATATTTATTTTCAATAGTGAAAGCCACTTAATGTTTCCCACTTCCTCCCTCCAAAGAGAGCAATTATGAGCTTGTTTCATAAAGAACCCATGGCACAGAGCTGTGATTCAAGCCAGAGGACCTGGGTTCCTACCCAGCTCTCTGGCCATTTAAACTCTTGTAAAGGAGCTAAGCCTGCACCAGTTTTCATATCTATAAAATGAGAGATCTAAATGCTCTATGAAATATGTTTCAGCTCAGAGACATTCTAATGTCATTTTTAAAGGGAGCTAGGTTTTACTTATCAATAGTCTTACATATTTTTATGTAGCAATAACTGATAATATTCAAGGCCAACTAAATTATATATCATTTCAGTAAACAGAATCTGCCTGCCAACACAGGAGACATAAGAGATTAGGGTTTGATCCCTGGGTTGGGAAGATCCCCTGGAGGAAGAAAATGGCAACCCACTTCAGTATTCTTGCCTGGAGAACCGTATGGACAGAGGAGGCTGGTGGGCTATAGTCCATAGGGTCGCAGAGTCAGACACAACTGAAGTGACTTAGCACATAGCACATAGGGTTTAAACACATTTCTGGTTGGTTGTGGCACAGGCGCAATTTCTGGTTGTGGCCATAGGCACAGTGTGATCAGGCACTCTGGCAACAAGCAAGCACAATTTTTTCCAATCCCTGCCCCAGGGACTGTACGTACCCTTCACTCTCTGTGCACACATAGGGGTAAATGGTTTGTCTAGGCTGCTGGGCAAACTTAAGAGGATTCTTCAAGGCTGATCACTTCTTTAAGATACAATGTATTACCTAAATGTTCTAGAGTATAAAAAAGAGTAGGGAGTGATGAACAAATAAGAAATACGTAGTTTATTTTCTACCAGCAAAACTAAAGTTCAGCAGATTCTGTACTGTTTAGGACCTTCTACTTTGGCTAAGAAATTTTATCAACAGCAAGAAACCGATCAGCCTCATTAGTAGAAATATGTTCAAAGAACTGATTCAAGAGTAGACTTGACATCTAGTGGCAATTTATTACATTTTTTGTTATCTCTGAGGCTCACAAGATTATAGAGAGCTAGAAGTTTACTTCTGTGTCTTATTACGAAAAATAGGGGAAAAAATAAAAGAATCTTCATATTTACATGATTTGCCAAGTATTACTACTACTTTGGTGTATCAAGTTTATACTTGAAAAATATACATAGTAGCAATATGTCAGTAAAACAACTATGAGATATTTGAATAGTCCTTCTGTGCTTAGCACTATACAAAAGAATATAGATTATGGCACAGTAAGTATTAACAAGGAAAATGGACCTCATTATGACAGGAAAAAAAAAATCACAAAGACTTCATTTGTTATAATCACAGAGCTTAGAGCTGAAAAGTCCAATTTCCTCATCTTATAGGTGGCTACTCTGAGAATTAAGACATTAAATATCACTTAGTGACTGAACTTCACTAGAACTCAGGTCTCAAGTCCTTCCATCTAGTCAGCCTGCCTCCAGTTTCCATGTATAGAGACTAGAAAAGCTATGGATACATGGAACAACTCAGAGGGACCTCAAGATGATAGAGATGGGAAAAGATGAGTGGTTGTCACAGATGACGGGAGGGGAAAGGCTTAGGAGGAGTAGCACAAAGGAGATCTTGGTGATAACTGAAGAGCTGTCAGTCTAGACTATGGAGGCCGTTACATGAATCCACACACATGAGAAAAGAGACCTATATACATGCTGTCCCAGGGCCAAACTTCCTGTCTGTGCTATTGTTTGGTAGTTGTGTAAGACATAACCACTGCGGGGAACTAGATAAAGGGTACCTGGGATGGACCCATGTTTAAATTTATAATTACTTCAAAATCAAATTTTAAAAAAGGGGGCTTCCCTGGTGATCCAGTAGCTACGAGTCTACGCTCCCAATGCAGGGGGCCTGGATTTGGCAACTAGATCCCACATGCTGCAACTTAAGATTCTGCATGCTGCAACTAAGACCCAGTGCAGCCAAATAAAAATAAATGTTTAAAAAGAGAAATCTCACAATCTTTTTTTTTACCCCTTTTAAAGTTAAAAAGTGTTCAGACACCCCCAGCACTCCTCTGTTCAAAACTCCAAGTACCTTCAATGGCCCATGAAAACCTACATGGTCTCCTGCCGTGTCCCCCTCCCATCTTCCTGGATTATGTACTAGGAATTAAAGTCCAAATTATCCGTAACTTAGTATTCTAAATGCTGTGAACCTTGTAATTAAGCAAGCATAGTGTCCTGAGGAAGGACATACACAGATGCTCAACTGGGGTCTTGGTCTGCCTGGTTCGCAAACGTAAAGTTTCATGAAGAAGTCAATAGCAAGGGCGAGTGGGAGCTGGTGAGGGGAAATGATGTTCCCAGCACACAGAGCAAATTAACTTCAAGAATGATGTGTTTTGGGACTTCCCTGGTGGTGCAATGGTTAAGAATCTGTCCGCCATATGTATACCTATGACTGATTCATGTTGATGCTTGGCAGAAACCAACAAAATTCTGTAAAGCAATTAGCCTTCAATTAAAAAATAAATAAAAAGAAAGAATCTGTCTGCTAATGCGGGGGACGTGGGTTCCATCCCTGCTCAGGGAGGACTGCATGAGCCTGCTGCTGCTGCTAAGTCGCTTCAGTCGTGTCCAACTCTGTGCAACCCCACAGATGGCAGCCCATTGGGCTCTGCCATCCCTGGGATTCTCCAGGCAAGAACACTAGGAGCATCTAAGACTGGGAGCCTACAGCCTGTGTTCCAGAACAAGAGAAGCTACCACAATGAGAAGCCTGTGTGCTACAACTAGAGCGTATTCCCTGCTCACAGCAATGAAGACCCAGCTCAGCCAAAAATAATAAAATGTAAGAAGAATGGCATCACTGACTCAATGGACATGAATTTGTGCAAACTCTGGGAGACAGTGACAGACAGACAGGGAAGTCTGGTGTGCTGCAGTCCAGGGGTTGCAAAGGATCAGACATGACTGAGCGACTGAACAGCAACAACAGCAAAAAAGAATAGTGTTCTGCTTTTAATTTATTATTATCTTTACAGAAATAGATGAGAACCAGGGCATATTAAATATAAACATGGAGAGGTAGGCTAGGGTCAGTTCATGGGTTTCTATTAATCCAAAAGGCTGTGGGATGATTAATGAAGACTTTAAGCAGGAGATCAGATTCGTTTCAGAAAGCAAACTGCAACAGCTGTGTGCAAAATGGATCAGAAGGGATTCAGACTAGAAACAGGAAGGCCAGTAGGAAGACTGACAGCATCAACCAGGCAGTGAGGAGAGAAAGGCTGAAATGAACCTGAGATATACCTGTAGGCAATCAGGTACGGAGACAGATGATAAAGATGACATTTTGATTTGTGGCATAAAAGGCTAAGTAAAAGGTGGCACCATCAATCAAGACGTGATCATTTGAGTAAAGAAACCGCTTTTCAAGGGGAGATCATGAGCTCCATTTCAGTCATACTGAACTTCAGTAAAAGGTGATGTCCATCCAGTCAAAAGCTGGATATATTGGTGGAGAGCCTGGTAGGAAGAACTGGGCTAGAGACACAGATTTCAGGAAGATTAGTAACATCTACCTGCAAACTGAAGCCAGGCGATAAATGAGACAACCCGGGAGACTGAGCAGAGGTAGGAAGAGGGTCAAGGGTAGAGGCTTAAGAAGCACAAATATTTAACTAGCTCTAAAGCAGATGTAGAACATGTAATCAGAATCACAGAAAGAAATTCAGTTAAGTCTGGTGTACTGAAAAGGAGGGGAGGAAAGTCCGAATAAGATTGTGATGTTTTAAATACTACAGAGAGAGCACAGAGAAGATTGAGAAGTGTCTTTGAGGGAAGCACTGCTGTTCCAGGTAGGTTCAGTTTCAACGCTGTGGAGTAGCCAAAGCCAGATGGTAAAGAATGCACAGCAAATGGACACAGAGTTAAAATTGCTTTTAACCCAATTAATTTGGCTATGAAGAGAAGGGAAGAATAAGAAAAGCAGATTGTCGTAAGAGAAGACTAAAGAGAAATTTTTAAGAACTGCTTTTAAAAGGGAGGTGGGAGGGGGACTGAATGGCACAAAATTCTTAGACCAAAAGAAAAAATTGAGGGCACATGGGTAGAAAAATGAGTTTGGAAAGAAAGAGGGTGAAATCTTGCGGAGATGGGAAAGGGGAAGATAAGAAAGCAAGCAGGAGGAAGACAAGTTTTGGGTTCAGAGACTAAGGAATTAAAGGCACTTTCCTGATAAGCCGGTATCTTCTCCAGAAAATACATGAGTTTGTATGCTGAAAGTGAGAGAGAATGAGGTAAGGGGCTTGACTGAAGACATTTGTTAAAATCTAAAATGGCTGTTTGTAGTGAATTAACAGCATAAAGACAGCATTTATGGAAAATTAATCCAGCTGTATTATGTAGGAAGAAATGGGAGAGCAGAAACTCTGCTGTTAGAAAAGGCGTCTCTAGAAGGCTATTGTTGTTTATATAGATCCAAATTGTTGATTGCACAGAGCAGAGCAACAGCAAGGGAAACAGGAAAGAACTGATAAGGGAATTTTACTAAATCATCACCTAATCACTAAACTGCTTTCTCCCAAAACTCCACGGGTCACCAAGGCAGGACCAAACATTGTTAATTTCAGCTCTTGGTGGGAACTAAAGCTATGGATGGCTGGTCCCTGACTTTAAGGCTTCCCAGTCCAGGGCGGCTGTACTACTTCTTAAAAAAAACTCAGTGAACCACTGAATCTGAATGATTTTGTCAATTTAAAGCACACCTGTAACCAACTACATCCTGTATGAGCGGTGATCACTTCTGATTAATAAGCTATACAGATGACTCTGGGATACAGATGAGTATGAAAGCGAGTTTTAAAATCAGCATTAGTGTTAAACATGTTGGTGTTGAAATGAGACTAGGACATAACAAATGGAAATGAGAAGCAGGTATGTGGTTAAGTCGGGAGTAGGAACAAGCAACGAGAAATAAAAAGTGGATAACCATTAGCACAGAGAGGATAGGTGAAGCTATGAATTAACAAAACACCCAAGAGAAATCATTTACAGACAGAAAATAGCAGGATTAAGGCAACTCTTGGACAAGATTAAGCCAGAGGGCTTAATTAAAGCTTGTTTGTTTTAAGTGTTATATCAAGGCAAGATGGGGCATTTACAGTACTTGGCATGTCATCTCTGAAGTTCAATTATAAAGACTGATGATCAGCAATGTTTTTGATAATCTGTATGGCATCTTTTCTCTCAAGAAATATGATATAGTAGTGCTTTGAGAAACATTTACTTAACCTACTTCCAATATTGATCTTCCCAAATTAACTGCATGGAAAGAAATTATTTCAAGTTNTCTGTGCAACCCCACAGATGGCAGCCCATTGGGCTCTGCCATCCCTGGGATTCTCCAGGCAAGAACACTAGGAGCATCTAAGACTGGGAGCCTACAGCCTGTGTTCCAGAACAAGAGAAGCTACCACAATGAGAAGCCTGTGTGCTACAACTAGAGCGTATTCCCTGCTCACAGCAATGAAGACCCAGCTCAGCCAAAAATAATAAAATGTAAGAAGAATGGCATCACTGACTCAATGGACATGAATTTGTGCAAACTCTGGGAGACAGTGACAGACAGACAGGGAAGTCTGGTGTGCTGCAGTCCAGGGGTTGCAAAGGATCAGACATGACTGAGCGACTGAACAGCAACAACAGCAAAAAAGAATAGTGTTCTGCTTTTAATTTATTATTATCTTTACAGAAATAG
Source organism: Neotragus pygmaeus (assembly GCA_006410875.1). NCBI lineage: Eukaryota > Metazoa > Chordata > Mammalia > Artiodactyla > Bovidae > Neotragus > Neotragus pygmaeus. Next base: position 2,620,083 of record SJYV01029990.1, read on the forward strand.
ATGAGAACCAGGGCATATTAAATATAAACATGGAGAGGTAGGCTAGGGTCAGTTCATGGGTTTCTATTAATCCAAAAGGCTGTGGGATGATTAATGAAGACTTTAAGCAGGAGATCAGATTCGTTTCAGAAAGCAAACTGCAACAGCTGTGTGCAAAATGGATCAGAAGGGATTCAGACTAGAAACAGGAAGGCCAGTAGGAAGACTGACAGCATCAACCAGGCAGTGAGGAGAGAAAGGCTGAAATGAACCTGAGATATACCTGTAGGCAATCAGGTACGGAGACAGATGATAAAGATGACATTTTGATTTGTGGCATAAAAGGCTAAGTAAAAGGTGGCACCATCAATCAAGACGTGATCATTTGAGTAAAGAAACCGCTTTTCAAGGGGAGATCATGAGCTCCATTTCAGTCATACTGAACTTCAGTAAAAGGTGATGTCCATCCAGTCAAAAGCTGGATATATTGGTGGAGAGCCTGGTAGGAAGAACTGGGCTAGAGACACAGATTTCAGGAAGATTAGTAACATCTACCTGCAAACTGAAGCCAGGCGATAAATGAGACAACCCGGGAGACTGAGCAGAGGTAGGAAGAGGGTCAAGGGTAGAGGCTTAAGAAGCACAAATATTTAACTAGCTCTAAAGCAGATGTAGAACATGTAATCAGAATCACAGAAAGAAATTCAGTTAAGTCTGGTGTACTGAAAAGGAGGGGAGGAAAGTCCGAATAAGATTGTGATGTTTTAAATACTACAGAGAGAGCACAGAGAAGATTGAGAAGTGTCTTTGAGGGAAGCACTGCTGTTCCAGGTAGGTTCAGTTTCAACGCTGTGGAGTAGCCAAAGCCAGATGGTAAAGAATGCACAGCAAATGGACACAGAGTTAAAATTGCTTTTAACCCAATTAATTTGGCTATGAAGAGAAGGGAAGAATAAGAAAAGCAGATTGTCGTAAGAGAAGACTAAAGAGAAATTTTTAAGAACTGCTTTTAAAAGGGAGGTGGGAGGGGGACTGAATGGCACAAAATTCTTAGACCAAAAGAAAAAATTGAGGGCACATGGGTAGAAAAATGAGTTTGGAAAGAAAGAGGGTGAAATCTTGCGGAGATGGGAAAGGGGAAGATAAGAAAGCAAGCAGGAGGAAGACAAGTTTTGGGTTCAGAGACTAAGGAATTAAAGGCACTTTCCTGATAAGCCGGTATCTTCTCCAGAAAATACATGAGTTTGTATGCTGAAAGTGAGAGAGAATGAGGTAAGGGGCTTGACTGAAGACATTTGTTAAAATCTAAAATGGCTGTTTGTAGTGAATTAACAGCATAAAGACAGCATTTATGGAAAATTAATCCAGCTGTATTATGTAGGAAGAAATGGGAGAGCAGAAACTCTGCTGTTAGAAAAGGCGTCTCTAGAAGGCTATTGTTGTTTATATAGATCCAAATTGTTGATTGCACAGAGCAGAGCAACAGCAAGGGAAACAGGAAAGAACTGATAAGGGAATTTTACTAAATCATCACCTAATCACTAAACTGCTTTCTCCCAAAACTCCACGGGTCACCAAGGCAGGACCAAACATTGTTAATTTCAGCTCTTGGTGGGAACTAAAGCTATGGATGGCTGGTCCCTGACTTTAAGGCTTCCCAGTCCAGGGCGGCTGTACTACTTCTTAAAAAAAACTCAGTGAACCACTGAATCTGAATGATTTTGTCAATTTAAAGCACACCTGTAACCAACTACATCCTGTATGAGCGGTGATCACTTCTGATTAATAAGCTATACAGATGACTCTGGGATACAGATGAGTATGAAAGCGAGTTTTAAAATCAGCATTAGTGTTAAACATGTTGGTGTTGAAATGAGACTAGGACATAACAAATGGAAATGAGAAGCAGGTATGTGGTTAAGTCGGGAGTAGGAACAAGCAACGAGAAATAAAAAGTGGATAACCATTAGCACAGAGAGGATAGGTGAAGCTATGAATTAACAAAACACCCAAGAGAAATCATTTACAGACAGAAAATAGCAGGATTAAGGCAACTCTTGGACAAGATTAAGCCAGAGGGCTTAATTAAAGCTTGTTTGTTTTAAGTGTTATATCAAGGCAAGATGGGGCATTTACAGTACTTGGCATGTCATCTCTGAAGTTCAATTATAAAGACTGATGATCAGCAATGTTTTTGATAATCTGTATGGCATCTTTTCTCTCAAGAAATATGATATAGTAGTGCTTTGAGAAACATTTACTTAACCTACTTCCAATATTGATCTTCCCAAATTAACTGCATGGAAAGAAATTATTTCAAGTTCTTTACATTATAGAAAGGAGCAAAGAGGTCTGGCGAAGAATATGTAAACTAGAGAGAAATACAAGAACTCAGCACATGTGCAGAGGGACACACCAATGCAATCACCAGTAGCGTTTCTCTCTCAATGGAATTCCTGCCTGTCTGCTGATCTGGGTGCAAACTAATTTCCCCCACGGTGAAAACTGCTGTGGAGAGGCAGAACTCTCTACCATCTGTTACTGAGAATTAGCATAATGATGGATTATCTAATCCCTTACATTTAACGGATACAAGTGGTGCTCTTACAACGCCAGTTTTGTTCACATCCTCATTCATGTGGCCTATCCCCACCCCTTATATAAAAATTGATCCTCCCACCCTGCTGGTGATGAAGCTGGTCCGGATTTTACCCCCAATCTTGCCTAAGAGTCCAGGTGCTTTGCCATGAGAAGCTGTGCTAACCCATTTTATTCAGGAGTGAGAATGCAGCTGTTATTCCAGATGTGGCTAAAAAAGAAAAATTGTCACTAGGAGACCAGCAAAACGACTCACGTGGACAGTGCCTTCATTCATAGATGAGACCCGGTTGAGAACTTCAACCAAGACAAGGCCAAGGTTAAGTCAGCGCTGATCTGGTGAGAGTGACAGATGGAAGAAAAAGAAACCAAGAAATTAAGTGGGCAGCACAGTAAAAGACTGCTATTCTCCAGGTTCAGGTGTGCCAAATAGCAAGACTTAGGAAGCATTAAAGAATGAGAATCAGACTTCCAGAAAAAACAAGGACATGCTTATAGGATCAAATACCTAGGAGAGAACATTCAGCGAGGAGTGGATGGATGGCTGCCAGGGGCACCCAAGGCAGGGAGAGAACTGTACTGTCATGGTGACCAGTAAAGACAGAAGTGAAATTTAAGAGACTGTATAGAAAACACTCTTCAAATACAGCCACTTCCAAATAATCTGGGTCTTGGTAAAAGTCAAGAGAAAACATTTCAAGAAAATGTACTTGCATTTAATGTGATACCAGGGCTGCTTTTGATGGGGAATGGGGGTCGGGTGGGGGATTGTGCATCTTCATCAAGTTTCTGGATATGACTGAAATTGTTTATCTATAATTTATTAAATCTAGAAGCATTGTTTTGGTTNAGAAAATGTACTTGCATTTAATGTGATACCAGGGCTGCTTTTGATGGGGAATGGGGGTCGGGTGGGGGATTGTGCATCTTCATCAAGTTTCTGGATATGACTGAAATTGTTTATCTATAATTTATTAAATCTAGAAGCATTGTTTTGGTTAAAACCCTACTTTTTACCCCCTCAATACTCTGCACAAAAGTATTTAATATTAGAACGTATACTATCATTACAGACAATTCTGAGCTAGTTCTCTCTCATCGTACCCATCTCACTTTTTCAACATGCTCTATGCCTTCAGAAATTCTTCCTGCATTTTCATAATATTCAGATGTCTGGGTTTACTAGTTGTTCTAGAAGTATCTGTTCATATCTCCATAGCATACGGGATGCAAACTCAAGGTCTGTCTGTATGATTAAAGTTGCACTGGAACACAGCCACGCCCAATTGTCTGCATATTGTCTGGCTGCCTTAGGATTACCAAGGCAGAGTTGAATGGTTTCCATGCAGAGCACATAGCTATCAAAGCTGAAATATTAGTACCTAGTCCTTTACAGGAAAAAAAAAAAATCTGTCTCTCCCTCATAGCACTGCTTTTTAAAGTGACCTTTAAGAGGGTAATTCCTGTGACACTTGGCTCTCACAGTTAGGGGGTCATATTCACTGTAATAATTGCTTCATTCATGTTAAAAAAAATTACTGGTTCCTTTTTAATAACACTGCCATGTGACCTTCATGCCGTTGTAGCTGGCTAACCAATGTGCTCCAAATAAACTGAGGGAGCAGTGTGTAATAATACAAGAGCCTCTGTGAAGACTCCAAGTATAAGGTGACATCCTCTCTCCTGAGCAGCAATTTGTGGGGAGAAGAAAAGAACCTGGCATCTACTCTTGGTATTCAGTCTGCCCACAGGATTCTACCATAAATAAACTAGCCTGTCTCTTCGAAAGAGCATTCCCGACACTTCCATCAAGCGTGAGGAGAACCACCAGCAGGGGCACCTGTACTTTCAGCAGCTGCAGGAGGTGGGGAGAGGCGCCGTGGAGACCTGGGCTTGCTCTGCAAGGTCACTTCACAAAGCTTTTGTGAGTAATAAGTAAACGACAACACTGACGCCCTGCCTGCACACGACGAGCTCCGCACCAGCTGGGGAGCACTCTGGTTGCTGTTACCTTCAACGGTGGCCTGGTTCTGCCACTCCTCCTGAACTCAGACATCTTGCTTATAAAACGAGGGAGGTGCACTAGATAGGCTTTTGGGTTTTTTTTTTGGCTGTGGCATATGGGATCCTAGTTCCCTGACCAGGGATCGAACCTGTGACTCCTGCAGTGGAAGCACAGAGTCTTAACTTCTGGACTATCAGGGAATTTCCGTACTAGACACTCTTGAACTGCAAAATTCTTGGGCTTTACTAGAAAAAAAAAAAGGGACTGATGTTAAGGTTACATGTACTGTATCATGTTAAGGTACATGATGCTCTCCTCAAAGAAATCCTGAAAAGGTAAGCCTTACTTCTCAAATCCAGAGAACTGTCTGGTGGATGAAGCCACCAGTACAGGCTCCTGCTCCAAACCCGGCTGTCCTGAAAGGAGGTCACCCTGGGCTGATGGAGATGTTGCGCTCACCTTGTGGTCAGCGGCGCATGGCCTGGGAGAGCTCCCACCCAGCTGCAGCCTCTCCATCACACGCATTTGCTGCAGTGGCAAGATTCATGGCTCCCGCAACGAGCCAGTGTTATCCAATATGCATGAAATCTAAGTTTTCATCATTTCCACTGGTCAAAGGCCAGCGGGTGTTAAATCCCAGAATACCAGGATTAATGAAGGAGTCATTAAAAACTCAGCATTAAATCACTTCTGTAGCCAATGCCGAGAGTGATGTCTGTAATACATTACAAGGCTGATTAGAAAGAAACAAGTTCCAATTTAGAAATGAATTATCAGATTTTTTAAAAAAACTGGTTGGAGAGCTATCCCAGCAATTTTGTTATTACAGGGAGACAGAGGGGGTGACATATAAGTTATGTCATGAAGGGGAAATCATCATCTCCTGAAATCACATGGAACAAAAATCAGGAGTGAATAAAACCCTCAAGACTTAAGCAAGAGGGAGGAGAGATCCCGGATGCCCGGGCAGATCTCGCCTCTTTAATTGCTAGTTTCTCTTGGAGGCTGTGGGCTGCGATGCCGCTGTTGCTTTGTGCCCGGGAAACAGGTTTACTCTAGAGAAGTTTTAGGACAATCCGTCTGCTGAGGGCCTCCCAGGTGCGTTAGTGGTCAAGAATCCACCTGTCAATACAGGAGACTTAGGTCCAATCCCGGGGTCGGGAAGATCCCCCAGAGGAGGAAATGGCGACCTGTATTCTTGCCTGGAAAATCCTGTGGTTTGGTGGGCTGCAAAGAGTCACACAGGACTGAAGCGACTCAGTACACACAATTTCATTCTCCAGTCTGCTTTCAGTCCCACTGTCCCGGACTCTAGGCAAAGTGAACTCATTCTTCAGCTCCTGCTTTTTGGAGCTGCCATAAAAAAGTATACCTTCCAGAAGAAAGATTACTCAGCTATGAAAATGGAAGGTAAACCGTGCAGAGGGCTGGCTAGGGAGAGGAAGGGAGATGAGCGCTGACCTTAATGAACGCTCTAATCCACAATGAACAGTCTTACTGCTGAACATTATCAATGTCAAAAAGGAAGCCCTTAACTACTGCTGTAAGGATCTAAAGAGGAAAAACAGAATGGGCACAGTACAAACCATATACCCCAATTTTCCTGAGTTTCTGATGGGAAAAACACAGCCTCCAGGGACTTCTATTTACAGATTTGTCCTGGGACACCGCATTTATAAGAAAAACACATACCACCCAAGTTCTACTCAAGCTCAGGCTGAGATTCTCAGCCACACCCTCTCAAACACAATGCAGAACAAGGTATGGAAAACTGCCAATTCAAACTATGCAACCTCTCAAAGACAAATACACTGACTCTTTCCTCTCTGGCAACCAAACCAAATTTGGAGAACAAGTCTTCCAAAGTTAAGAACAGACTCAAACGTTTGTGTGTTATAAGCAGGGGGCAATATTCAAAATATTTAACATTACAGTACAGGCTAGTTTGTTATACAAGTGAATACTAGCTGAGTACAAGCCCTGTTTATAAATAGTAAGGCGTGAAGGAAAACAGCAGGGTCATAAGTGGGGTTACATCTAGAAGGGCAACAAAAGAAATAGCAAATCACTTGAGGATATTAGTTTGGATTAAACGCAGCCAAATAATTATGCCTCCATCATCTAAATACACATTATTAATTTCAGATATGTCAGTCTACCGCCCAAAATAGAACACAGTCAACTCTACTTTATTTTGTTCCCCAAAGTATTTAAAAGACACAGTTTTGGTTAGGTATCAACAATATCACCAGCAGCAAAAGACACTAATACCTTTTACTGCCTAAGAATTCCTGTTAAGGAGAAAATTTTAAGACAATTTAAAAATTTTTAAATTTAAAAAATACAACAGCCACCAAGCAGACAAAATTCTCTGAATTGGATAATTAGAGATAGATGTAAAAGGAGTATTAGAAGTCTAATCACCTCACAATATTGTATATTGTTCCCACGGTAAACAATTTAAGGTCATGTCAGCTGCGGTCAAGAATCTGCCTGCAATGCAGGAGACTCAGGTTTGATCCCTGGGTAGGGAAGATTCCCTGGAGGAGGAAACAGCAACCCACTCTAGTATTCTTGCCGGGAAAATTCCAAGGACAGAGGAGCTTGGAGGGCTACAGTCCATACATAACATAAGAGACAAACACAACTGAGTGACTAACACCACAGCAGCTGCTGGTGCTGCTGAGTCGGCTCAGTCGTGTCCAACTCTGTGCGACTCCACAGACGGCAGCCCACCAGGCTCCCCCGTCCCTGGGATTCTCCAGGCAAGAGTACTGGAGTGGGGTGCCATTGCCTTCTCCCACCACAGCAGCTAGTAGCAATGAAAGCACTCAGTCAGTTAGTAGTGATCACCAGGAGTTAGCTGTCTGAGTTCACAAATCCAGACTTCCAAGTAAACCNACCAGGCTCCCCCGTCCCTGGGATTCTCCAGGCAAGAGTACTGGAGTGGGGTGCCATTGCCTTCTCCCACCACAGCAGCTAGTAGCAATGAAAGCACTCAGTCAGTTAGTAGTGATCACCAGGAGTTAGCTGTCTGAGTTCACAAATCCAGACTTCCAAGTAAACCCAGTGTTTATGATCCAGAGGCGGAGCAGGGAGGGCTACACAAGAAGACAAATTCACACCAAGACTTAAAGCCAAAACTTTAACACTCCCTGTTAAACTTCTGTTAGGAACCCGAGGACAAGTTTAAAGGAATTTTGCATTACTAAGAAGAGGTACATGAAGGAGGCATAATATTCGCAATACTGCTTATGCCACTTTCTCCTTCAGAAAAGGCCTCAGGAAGAGAGTGAATGACTTGCCAAGGTCACTCAATAAGCTGGAGGCAGAGCTAGAAATAACCATCATCCCCTTCGACCCAGCGTTACTCTGCCATTCTGCACTTTTCTGAAGCAGAGCTGGTATAAGAGAAATTAATGGAGGGAAAAGGCTGAGCTTAGGGAGTGAAAGTGAACTGAGAAAACACATACTTGTGATGTCATTTTTATTCTTCCCATTACCTGTATCTACAAGTTAGTTGAGAGTAGAGGAGAATGCTGGTTTTGGAAACTTCTATTTCCTCTGGCCTTCCTTACCTAGAGCTTATTAACCCTGGTGGCACAATTGAATCACCATTCAGGATACCCATTCCAGGCCAAGAAAACCAGCATCTCTCGGGGTAAAAATCAGTATTTTTAAGACAATAAATACTAGGACCTGGTTTTTAAAATATAGGATATCATTATTTTTTAAGAGTCCCAAGTGGTTCAATCATGCAGTTTTGTGAAAAAACAGCCCAGACAACTAACAGAGTCTTCTTTTCAAGAATTCAAGACGCCAAGGATGATGGAATTCAGCTTAAGGCCCCCAGATTCATAAAGCGTCATGTGTCAAAGGTCCTGGCATTTCGCAAAGATACAGAATCTAAGAACTGTAGGTAGAGAGCAGACCAAACTCTGGAACTGGTTCAGGAACGGCAAAGGCATTCCTATTGGCTCTATTGAGGTCGCAGGAAGACAAGGAACTGGCTGTGGGAGCACCCCAGGAGAAGATTCCTCGCGTCTGTCCCTTTAGGGCAGAGCTGCCAGTGGCTGTGATGCATTTTCCAGGCAGCTGTGATGACAAGAGCCCCCCCTCCAACATGTAGGCACCACTTGAGGAGGGGGAGCTCACTGCTTCTCAGGGGAATAAGGGACAAATAAGCAAACACGCGGCCATTATGACAAAACCAGGCCTACGTATCCAGTTTATTATTAGCCTGACATTAACCACCACTTAAAAACAAAACAAAACCACCCGCCCACACAAACATGCACGCAAGACAGAAAATTACATAATGGCATGGGAATGATCAGCTCCGACAGCGCGAGGAGAACCAGCCAAATTGCAAGGTCTGGTAAAGACCAAAATGGCAATGGGGAAAGCCTTTTTCAAATCCTCTGTAGTTTTTGCCCCCCCCCTCTTTTTTTTGCATTTGCTGATATATATTGAAAATGCTTTGTTTAGAGGAAGGTGTTCAAAATAATAACCTAGATTCTGGAGGGTTGTCGGTCTGCTACAAGAAAAACCTAGCCACCGATAACTATCCTCTTCTGGATAATTTAGAAGAAAAACTGTTCTGGCACAAGTGGCTTCTCAGGGTGGAGGCTCAAGGGAAGTTCTTTCATATGGGTCAGGAAGGAAAAATGGACCGAGTAAGAATTCTACTAACGGCTCTGTTATGGTTTATGGCCCATAACCCAGCCAGCTGGCACCACACGAACAGGCAAGTCCTGTTTTGTTCCCTGGAATCCATTAGCAACTGGACCAAGCCCAACGTCAGTGTAGACAAGGTCTAGAATGTGCAGCTTTCGACTTTCACTGCATAAACAAAGTATACAACTGCAGTGGGTAACAGCTCTAGAAATGAGTTTCTACCTCTGCAACCAAGTCTAAACAAAAATGTTTTCAGGTGGTCAATGTTTTCCTAAGGATTACAAGACAAACTGTTTTTTAACTTAAGGATTCTTCATTTTAATAGAAGCAACAAATGAACCCAGCAACACAATCAGGGTTTCAAGGTTTCCTTTTCTTCTCTCCCCTTGTGGGGAACATGGGATTATTTTGGTTCCCAACTTTGAAATACAGTAAACCACTCCAGAGCCCCCGTGATCCAGCCTCACTTAAATGGTCTGATTGCTCTGCAGCCACAGGCCGTGCTAAGTGACACACAATAGAACACAGTTTCAAAGACAGGTTTCCGAGAAAGTGGCGACAAGCGTTTGAGTGATTTACATAGGTGCTTCCTACTTTAAAGAAAAGAAAGGCGATTTTTGTAGTCAGTGTCAAGGTGGTTTTGTTTTGGGAGGAGGCTAGATGGTAAAAGAACATAATATAATTAATTCCCCTTGTTAATGACCTGATACATGATGGTTTATAAATCACGATTTTAACACAACAGAAGCTCACATTAAGCCAATAGTTAGCTGAATCACAGCTGTTATGTAAACAGATATATCAGAAAGCCAAAAGGCTCGATGGAAAACCAAGGAAACTTGATGAAAGGCGTCTCAAGTTTCCTTTGGCCCTTATGAAGCTCATGCCATTAAATGTCTCCAAATTCTACCACGTGTGCTGACCTCCAAGGTCCAGGTATTTGTTAAATCCCTCCATGTTCGACTTGTTGTGAACACAATGATGGCACAAAACTTACAAAAGGCATCACAGCAGAGATGTGGATCCCTAAAAGATCTACAAAGGGAACTTCCCTGGAGATCCAGAGGTTAGGACTCCCCACGTTCTCTGCTCAGGGCCCAGGTTGAATCCCTGGTAGGGAACTAAGATTCTGCAGCTCTCCCCGAACCCCCCTGCAATACACAGAATCTGACTTTCAGTACGATTTTAAATGTAGGGATACAGAATAGCAGCATCTCCTAAAACACTTAGTCAGTAGCCCTCTGCCTTTAAAACAACTCATATAGACAGATAGGAAGTAAACAGGTAACTAAATAAGTATATGAAGCAAGTAAACCCAGGGAGTCCGCTTGCTAGCAACACCTCTTGGTTTGAAAGATTATTCAATAAATTGCTTTTACTAAGGAATATATATTGTCCTTACTCAATGGTAAGTGCATGTTAAACTCCCTGAAGCATTAAAAATTACTCATGAATATATTCTACTTTTACAGTAGTACTTAGGTGAACATATTTACATTCACTGCTTAGAGGAAAAATGGTATGATTTAGTGGCAACTGAAAAAATGAGAAAAAGAGAAGTCTAAAGCCAAAGCATCTGCCACAGAACAATAAAAACAAACTAGTACAGGGGACATCCCTGGTGGTTCAGTGGTTAAGACTCCTCACTCTCAGTGCAGGGGCGGGGCAAGGGTTCAATCCCTGGTCGGGGAGCTAGGGTCCTGCATGCAGAGTTGCTGCTAAGTCACCTCAGTCGTGTCCGACTCTGTGCGACCCCATGGACTGCAGCCACCCAGGTTCCTTCGTCCATGGGATTTTCCAGGCAAGAGTACTGGAGTGGGTTGCCATCGCATGTAGAGTGCAGACTAGGATAACATCTAATCATAATCCCATGGGTGATTTGCTGTTAAGCCTCTGAGCATGTAGCACATGCTAGGCATTTTCTATATCTTATTCAAGTACATCTGTGAGGTAGCAACATTATCAAGTGGGTGGGCTTGGCCAGGGGCAGGAGGGGGAACTGTGAAGAGGATGGAACATAAAAGCAGTCAATAAAAATCCTTTAAAAAAGGAAAAAGTTGAGTCAAACAGATGGCCAGAGACGTAGGAGAGGTGACAGAGGGGACAAGAGAGACCACTAGGCCAATGACCAGCTCGGAGTCCAGACTTAGGACTCATGGACGTATTCGATTGTTCTGGCTTAGTCACTGTGCTAAACATATTAAATGCATTGATACATTAAATGCTCACAACAGCCCTAGGAGTGTAGTATTATTGTATAGAACTCACATAGGAAAAAACTATGGCCCAAGACTGTACAGCTATCGAGACATAGAGCCGAGTTTTTTTTTAATTAATTAATTAATTTTAATTGGAGGCTAATTACTTTACAATATTGTAGTGGGTTCTTCCATACATTGACATGAATCAGCCATGCATAGAACCGAGTTTTAATCTCAAATGTGTTTACCTCCAAAGCCCACTTTAAAAAAAATAGCTACAGAATCTTCAGATCCAGCAACAACTAGCCTTCATCCAACAAAATGCCAAATGGTCAAAGTTTTCCTGTTCGAAATTACATCCTTAAAAAATAACCAGCACTCAAAAGGGACACCCCTCAAACACGGCTTATTTAGCACGATTACATAATGAGTGATTCTTTCATATTTTTTAAACTTTTGAAAATGCTACTACAATTTTTACTACTTTAAAAAAGTCATTCAGTATGAACTGGAGCAAATCCCTGTTTAGCGGAAGATAAAAATCCATTCCTATTTCCGTTACCACTGTGTACTGTGCTGGCCACAAGAACTGTATAGAGAAAGGGGCTGAGAAATGGCATTAAATGACACAATTTGTTCCTATTGGTAACCATGTCAAATGTACCTTCTCCTCATCACATCAATTTCATTCTCCAAAGGAAGAAAGAAAGAATGCTTGAGGGGGGTTCAGAATGGCAGACTGAGAACGTATGTCCACATGACATTCTTTACAAGGTCCTGCTGAAATGGCGCAAAAGACACCTGCACAAGAATAAAGCCCTAATGGTGCCGGAGAATAAGAACGTGAGTTAGCAGCACATCAGAAAGTTTGCACAAATCCTGAAAGACAGAAAACAGATAGGATCAGATGGGTGACAAACTGGGGGCACCTCAAGGGCTTCCCTGGTGGCTCAGACGATAAAGAATCTGCCTGCAATGTGTGGGAGACCTGGGTTAATCCCTGGGCTGGGAAGATCCCCTGGAGGTGAGGCAACCCACTCCAGGATTCTTGCCTGGAGAAGCCCCGTGGACAGAGGAGCCTGGCGGACTACAGTTCATGGGTCTCAAAGAGTCGGATGCGACTGAGCAACTAAGCACAGCACATCAACGGCTTTTACTGACACATACGAAGTACACAGTGAGTGGGTTCTGGGCACATCATCCAAGCGGTGGATCAGGAACAGCGTTCAGGACAGCAGGGCCGGCCAGGCCGCCTCTTCCCCACCCATCTCTATGATGCCCATGGAGGTGCTAGGAGCAGAGAGTTTTGACTCTTGGTAAAAGAGAAATACCCTAGCCAGCAAGCACTTGGCATTTTTTCCAGCACATACTTCTCTGTGTGATCCTGATCAATTCATACACCACAAAAGCACCAAAACTCCTAAACAAATAGGGTTATAGGTGGTCCCCTTAAACGCTATGGAACTTTACAGCCTAAGCACCAGCAAAACCGCCCTAATGAAAATGGCGCACAATGGAAATCTCTACAGGCTGAGTAGTCTTGAACTCTGGGACTCTGACGCTACCTCTAGAGGAGGGACTATCGGGCTTTGTTTTCAACAGAGACCATTTTAAAGGTATAGTTGGTTTACAATGTTGTGCCATCAACAGAGACCACTTTAATCAAAACAAAGTCTGAGGCAGAGTGTAGCCTTCTTCAGTGTGCTTGTGCCTAGTCCTGTCTGACTCTTCGCAACTCTGTGGACTGGAGTCTGCCAGGCTCCGCTATTCATGAGGTTTCCTAGGCAAGACTATGGGGATGGGTTGCCACTTCCTCCCCCAGCGGATATTCCTGACCTAGGGATCGAACCCATGTCTCCTGCATTGGCAGGTGTATTCTCAAGCACTGCGCCACCTGGGAAGCGCGGTTTTCTTCATTAATCCACTGTTTGAACACTGGCAAAAGTGTCTTCACAGCTTTTCCGACCTCACCGACAGGGTGCTACTGAGCTAAACGTAGTGAACAGAATAAAGGTTCTTGAAGCCACTAAAGCACGCATGACTTAAATTAGGGGAAGTTCCTACTGTAAACGTCTCAACTTCACACAGATTTTTCTTAAGTCTTTATACCTTCTAAAGCTCTCCCTTTACATGTAAGAGTTTATCCCTTACCCTTTCAATATTTCAATGTATTGGGGAATGTCACTTACAAACCAACATGACTTCTGCTTTATATCCAATGTGTTTCTCCAAATTGTCAATGTCATACAAGATAATTCACTTCAAAGAAACACGTGTTCTAGTAGAACAGAGGGCAGGTGACTTAGATGGATTGTGTGGCCTGAAAGTAAAGCCGAAGTACAACATTTAGAGACAGGTGGCTGAACACAGCATAGACCTACCCTATCCCTGCTCCCCACCCTTCAACCTTATAGGCCAGGAAAATACACTAAGGTGATGAAAGCCCCAAGCTTTGACAGTTTCGGTGGGGTCTGCAATCTGCCTGCTTCCTCTGTGTTCCGGCTCCTCTTTCAGGCACCATATAAGGAAGTCTCCCTTTGATGCTTTCTGCTCTCTCCTATGACTTCTTTAAGACAGAGATGTCTGTCAGACACACTACTGCAGAGGAACAGCTGTGCCAACTCCAACTTGGTCCTTCCTTCGTAAATATAGGTCAAGGTTCACATAATGCTTGAGGACTTATGAAAGAAAAAGAAATAAAGAACATTTAGTCATGGGGGAAAGCTGGAAGAGGTGTTTAATTTTTAAATAAGATTCTCAGAGATAGAGAAAATATTATATTCATAGACTAAGAAGTGAAGTCACTTAGTTGTGTTCGACTCTTTGCGACCCCGAAGACTGTAGCCCGCCAGGCTCCTCTGTCCATGGGACTCTCCAGGCAAGAATACTGGAGTAGGTTGCCATTTTCTTCTCCAGAGGATCTTCCCCACCCAGGGATCAAACGCGGGTCTCCTGCATTGTAGGCAAATGCTTTATCCTCTGAGCCACCAGGGAAGGATGCTATTAAAATAGAGCACTTAAAGAACAGAAAATTTAAATGTGAGTGCTGCAATTAAAAAGTAAAATGGGTTTGATTAAGAGACTAGTATGTAAATTTCATGGGATACAAACCATTTCCATTTTAGAACAATGATATATTCCTGGTGCTTAGTACACACCAGGCACTCTCGAAATATTGAGTCTATGAACTAACAAGTAAGTTAATGAGCGAGATGAATGAACAAGAGATGGTTACGAATGTAAATCAATCAATATACATGGCTGGCTGATTAAGCAAGGGGCAAAAATGAAGACATCTTGAACATAGAACAAAAATGCAAAGGAGGTCTTAAACATTTGGAAGAAAAGTTAGATATATGAAGCATAAGATACAATGTAGCAAAAGAGAGACAGAAAATAACTCATGAAGTAACAACAACAAAAAAATTGTTTCCGTGTTCAGAGTGGAAAAGACAATTGAGTTCGAAGCAAAGAAAGACAGACACAGAAATATGTTGATAAAATTTCAGAAAACCAATTAACAGGAAACCATAAGAACAATTGACATGCAAGAGCTTGCTGAATGATTTGTCCCAACAGAAGCCAACATGTAGACTATACATTTGAGACTGTAAGTAAAGCAGAGTATTAACATGCATAAAATCCAGTATCACCATTTAAGAACTGCCTCAGAATATACCCTTTTATTAAACATATTTTAATGGACAAGAATTTAACGTTGGATGCAGCTCAAGGAGTGAGTGTTTAACTGCCTTCTACCTGTGGTTTTCTACCACAACAAGAAAATATATTATGTCTGGCTTCCAAATTTGATAGAGAAGTGAATCAAATTAATTGTGCCAAGGGGTCAGAAAATCTGTCATTTTAAGAGTGGCTAAACCAAGTTGATATATTTGGTTGTGCTTCAAATCTTTGAAAGGTTATCATATAAAATTGCAACAGAGAAACTTTCATGAACTAAGGGATCTGAGCTCCCATAAATCACCAGATATACTGAAATTTATGAAAAGGGAAGCATGCATGATACATCAGAGAAGGCAATGCAACCCACTCCAGTACTCTTGCCTGGAAAATCCCATGGGCAGAGTAGCCTGGTAGGCTGCAGTCCATGGGGTCACTAAGAGTCGGACATGACTGAGTAACTTCACTTTCACTTTTCACTTTCCTGCACTGGAGAAGGAAATGGCAACCCACTCCAGTGTTCTTGCCTGGAGAATCCCAAGGACGGCGGGGCCTGGTGGGCTGTCATCTCTGGGGCCGCACAGAGTCGGACACGACTGAAGTGACTTAGCAGCAGCAGTAGCAGCATGATACATGGTGGCTTAAGTCATCATCCTTGACTCACAGAAAAAGGCAACAATTCTTCTCCATGTTTTGTTACATTTTCACACAGTGCTGTCTTTCTCTTAGACTACCACTCCAGACAGCGACATGTGCTATTGATAACATTCTGTCTTTCTGATTGGTTTCACCTCATCCTCAGTCCTCCTGTTTACTTACCATCTTATCTTTGGAGAGAGATATCTAACTCCCGTCTGTCTAGAGCNTTTTTTTTAATGAAAGATATAACATTAAAGATATGATAACAAGCTACAGATTGGGAGAAAATATTTGTAAATTATATATTTGACAAGGGGCTTGTATCCAGAATATATTACTTGTAAGTTAATAATGAGGAAGTTAAGTAAAAGTGGAAAAAATGCCAAATGTACTTTTCACGAAAGAAGACATATATATGGCTAATGAATGTAAGAGAAGGTAAACAATCTCATTACTTGTTAGGGGGATGCAAATTAAGCCCACAGTGAGAAACTCACTTTTATGGCTACACTGAAAAAGACAATACCAAGTGCTGGTGAATGAGAGTAGATATTGGATTTCTGAGACTTTGTTCCTTGAAATGTAAAATGCAACCCACTCCAATTCTTGCCTAGAAAATCCCATGGACAGAGGAGCCTGGTGCAGGCTACTGTACATGGGGTCACAAAGAGTTGGACAGGACTGAGCGATTTCACTTCAAAGATATTTTTGGTAAACAGTCTAACAATTTCTTTACAAGTTAAACACTAACTTATCAAGTAATTCTATTCTTAGGAAACTGTACAGGAGAAACGAAAACTTATGTCCTAAACAAGACTTACACTCAGATTTTATAGCAGCACTATTTGTAATAGCCCAAATTGTAAACAAGTGCTCATCGGCTTCTGAATGAGCAAATATAACATGATGTAGAATGTATAATAGAATACTATATTGAAATAAAGTATCAGTGTGTGCTACAACATCAATATATCTGAAAATACTTTTGCTAACTAGACTAAGTGAAAGTTGCTCAGTCGTGTCTAACTCTCTGCTACCCCATGGACTGTAGCCCACCACGCTCCCCTATCAATGGGATTTTCCAGACAAGACTACTGGAGTGGGTTGTCATTTCCTTCTCCAGGGAATCTTCCTGACCCAGGAACCGAACCTGTGTGTCTCTCATTTCTGGCAGGCTCTTTATCATCTGAGCTACCAGGGAAGTCCCAAATAGACTAAGTCTCAAATAGACTAAGCCAATTGAAAAAGAATATATAATTTATGATCCATTTTTGAGAACTTTTCACTGTTTGAAGAACACAAATTTAAAGAGACAGAAAGCATATTGGTGCTTTCCTAGGGCTGGTGTAAAGATTGCAGATGATTCACAAACAGGCTCCATGGAAATACAGGGGAATGATGAAAAGTTGTAAAATTGAATTTTTGTTATAATTGGTTATAGAGCAATTTCTTGCATTTATTACATATAAATGAATTGTTAAAAAAAAATCTAATACAATTCCAAGAGAATAAATCAAGCCAAACCTAACAAAATATCTTTAGTATATCAAGGCAAAGTTAGCATGATCAACTATCTACATGTGGTGAACCTAAAATAAAAAATGAAGTTAGAGGTTCTAGCCCACTTCACAACAGACTGTCAAATATTTTGGGCAGAATGGCCCTACTCCCATCATGTAATTAGTGGGCATAGTGCACAAAATACTACAGAGACTTTCTAAAACACTGTATAGAAACGTTCTTGAACCATTGACTGTGGGGGTAATAAAGAATGGGAACTGATTTATACTAGTTTTTTTTATTTTTAATGACTCCATAAAGCCTGGGTATAATGCATCCAAGCCCAGGTGCATTCATATTTTACAGGTGAAGAAACTGAGAAAATTAATTAGTTCACCAGTGGAGCCATTTATAAGAACATAAAACATAATAATTGGCAAAACCAAAACTTGAACCCATATAATATTAATAACAAATCTTTAGGGTTCATTTTATTATGCTTACTTTTATAGTATTAAAACAGGAAAAGAAAGTGGTGTGGCTTTTTAAAGCTCAGTTTTGAGCTCTATATATGATGGTGTGGGAAAGAAATAATAAACACTTCCTATGGGTCTGGCATCAACATAAGTCTGGTCACCTCCCTTGTGGAGCATACAGTCTAACAGGGAACATAAACAACAACAACAACAAAAATGCAGTTTCATATATAAACACTTATAGCCTCATCACAAGTGCTATGAAGTCAGATAAAATTATGTAGTATAAAAGGAGGATGTGACCTCTTTAAAGAGATAGCATTTAAGGAACATCTGAATGATGAGAAGGAACTGCACCTTTGAAGAGCAAGACTGTCAGAGGAACAGCGAGTCTCCAAATTAGGAGAAAGACCATACACAAAGGCCCCACATCTAGAAGTGCAGCTTGAGAGGATGCTGCAGAAGTAGACAGGAGTTGGTTTGGCAGAGTTACTTGGATTATGGAAAAGAGTTCATAGTGTAATATATGTAAGCATGGAAAGTATGGAAAACATTTGAAAGTTTTATGTAGATAAAACCCATAGTCTGATATACATTAAAATATTGTATTAAAACTGAATATAGGAATACTCTATGACCTAGCATTCCCACAGTATATAAATATGCCCCCCCCAAAAAAACTCTACACATGCTCAAGCACATTTACCAAAAAGTATATACAGTAAAATGTTCACACCAGTCTTATCTGTGATAACCAAATTTGCACACTGCCCAGATGTTCATCAACTAAAGAACATGAACATATCATGTCATATTCATACAATGGGATACCACACAGCAATAATGATGAAAATCCACAACACAGTGAATAAATCTCACAATCAATATACTGAGTGAAAGAAAGAAGCTAGACACAAGAGAGTACATACTAGTGATAGTGACATTGGAAGATATCAAACTCACCTCCTTCCATAGACACACAGTCTACAGCTATAGATGGAACAATTTGCTCCTACAAAAACATAAAGACTGGCTGAGTAACAACTACAAACTGGGCAAGTAAGAAAAAAACCGCATCAAAGTGGGTAGAGGAGACTGGGACTCAGTCTCACCACAAACCTCACACCCAACACTGTGACCCATAATCAGGAAAAACTCAAAACCCAGAACTTATATCTGGGGCATGAAGAATTTGAGCCCCACATCAGGCACCTTAGTTTTTAAGACATGAATCTGAGAGAGAAGTCCTCTAAAAGCATCTACCATTGAAAACCAATGGGGCTCATGTCCTGAGATCCACAAAACTGGAGCAATCTGAAAAATGACTCCATGGCAGCTGGTCTTGCCCTGACTTATGGAGGCTCACCTGCTTATATTCAAGTATTGTCCTAGGGGCAGGCATATAACTTACATATATCAGGAGCCTGATGAATACTCTCGGGATGTAGAATGGGAGGCACCATCTTCATCATGTCAGTTTTCTATCCTCCAGAGCAACAGTATCTGCCCCAGTTATTATGTCTTCTGCCAGAGGGCCCCTCTGCATCATATCATCTGGCTCTAATGCCCAGTGGTTGTGGGTAACACAGGATTATAACTCTAGGGCACAGTAAGAGGCAACAGATCGAGGGACTCTTTCTGTGAAGGATGTCTAGTAGCTAATCATTATGGCTGTGACATAAGGGGCAAGCTCGTAAAAACTATGCCTTTAGGGGCTGCCTGAAATTCTTTCTAGAGACCTCAGAGGGAAGTGCTGTCTGTGCACTCTCCTTCTGCTTTGTCCCTGCTCATTGATATCTCTCAGAAAAGAGCTAATACAGTCGTGTGGAGCCCCAGTTTGTGTGACTGCCACCCAGGGGATACCACCAGATGGCCTGGCTCTCGGGGCCATTCGGGCTTATGCTTGCAGCCCCACAGGACTGTCTGTATTTGTCTGCTTCAATAAACTGCTATGATTAGGTTCTGGTCTCCAATAAGCTTGAAGAACAGCCTAATCTAGGTACTAAGATCCTCCCCTTAAGGACAATGACAAGACTTGTCACATCCTTAACTACCGGGGACTAACAATATAACAGACTGTTTGGACAAGCAAAGTTTTGAGAGAAAGAAAAGAGCTGGGGTAGGGTTGAACAAAGAGCTGACAGGGCCTTAGGCAGGTTTATTAGCTACACAAAGGCCATACCTTCAAGACTGGAGAAGTGGCTGCTTTATCTACTGGATAGAAACCAATACAGAAAGCCAAGGAAAATGCAGAAACATACTGATATGTTGCAAAAGAAAGAACAAGATAAAACCTCAGGGAAAGTACATCAGTGAAATGGAGATAAGTTATTTACCTCAAAAAAGAATTCAAAATAATGGTCAAAAAGATGCTCACCTGAGAGGGGGCAAGAATGGATGAAAATAGTGAGACCTTTGACAAAGAGATGGAAAACAAGAAAATACCAAAGAAAAGTCACAGAGCTGAATAATTTAATAATACAATAACAACTTAAAAAAAAATTAGAGGGGTTTGACAGCAGACTTGATGAAGCATAAGAAAATAAGGGAGCCACAGGGCCACAAAGCAATAAATAAAATGCTCTTGACATCTTTATACAGAAAGGAATTTTAGGTGGTAGAAACAAATGAACCAGTAGTTTTGTTTTTTTTTTTTCTTTTCCCCAGACTTACCAAAGAAACCATTAGTTAACCCAGAAAAGAATAAATCTTCCAGAATTTTAGAGCCTTGGGCCCGACCTTATTTTCAGAGAGGAAAGGCTCATTACAGATCCCTGAAGTAGTATGTGGTCTGCATTCCCCAGTTCAGATATGCCCAAGGAGAATAATGAACAAGCTCTCAGAGATCAGAGCCAGGGTTCACAAAAAACAGTGAACAATGGGCTCCTTCTGTGAGCAGAATCCAAGCTTAATCAAGATAATTCCTCATCCCCAGTGTGTGCATCTGGGAGCTTTATTTAAATCTCTTCCTTATGGGATTTACATTGTTGATTTCCAGTTGATGTTGTATGCTTCCCATCCTTTGTCTTTCCAAGTGGGAGTGATTATTCTGCATATCCTGTGCCAGTTTCATCACTGAATTCTGGGTATTTTTGCTTGAGAGGGGAAGAAAATTTGCCAAAAAATGTGTATGACTGCAGACTAAATGGAGTCGTATCTAGACCTGGTGGCACCTAGAGACATGGACTCTGAACAATAATAATTTCCCAGTTAGGATCTTATATTTTCTCTCTCAGGAAGGGGTGAGAACGTTCTGTGTGAAGGTAGAATAAAATGATCTGGTAACCAAAATGCTCTATCAAGGATAATAGGGTAGTACGTACTTCAAAGCTGTATATTGTCACTCTGCTTATTTAACTTATATGCAGAGCGCTGTGCAGTGTTAAGTCACTTCAGTCATGTCCGACTCTGTCACCCTACAGACTGTAGCCCCCCAAGCTCCTCTGTCCATGGGATTCTACAGGCAAGAATACTGGAATGGACTGCCACTCCCCTCTCCAGGGAATATTTCCCACCCGGGGATTGAACCAGCATCACATACCTAACCTGCATTGGCAGCCAGGTTCTTTACCACTATCACCACCTGGGAAACCCAGATCAAAGATAATAAGATGTATTCAAACCACTACCTCCTTGGGAACTCAGAAGTCTGACCTTCCAAATCGTTCTTGTAGTTAGGTCAGGGACTGTATAGTGGAATTCTGACTGAGAAAATGTAGGCATATTTGTTATAAGACACTTCCAGATCTCACCCAAAGTGTGAGCCCATTGTGAAACATTTCCCTGAACCTTTTTTGCCTTCAGTGGGGAGCAGAAGAAAGGATCGGTCAACTAAAAGTCAAGGAAGTAGAACTCATCCTACCAGAGCGGCAAAAAGAAAAAAGAATGAAAGCAAGTGAAGATAAGG
This sequence comes from Neotragus pygmaeus, assembly GCA_006410875.1. Lineage (NCBI taxonomy): Eukaryota > Metazoa > Chordata > Mammalia > Artiodactyla > Bovidae > Neotragus > Neotragus pygmaeus. The sequence goes on from SJYV01029990.1 coordinate 2,641,746, forward strand.
AACTTATGAGACAACTTTAGACAGACTATGATTTGCATTTTAGGGTTCCAGAATGAGAAGAGAGAGAGAAAGTTATAAAAATTTTATTTTCAGAAACAATGGCTGAAGAATTACAGAGAAGGAAAGATACTTCCAGATCCAGAAAACCTAAACAGTTCTAAAAAGAAGAGCCCCAAAAGATTCAGATCAACAAACATAATTAAAAGGTAAAAAGGTAAAGGCAAGGACAGAATATTAAAAGTAGCAAGAGAAATACAACTTGTGTAGAAGTGAATCTTCATAAAATATTCAGATTTTTTTTTCAGCAAAACTTCTCCAAAAGGAGTGGCACAATATGTTCAAAGTGCTGACAGAAAAAACCTCCAACCAAGAATACTCAGCAAACTAATAATTCAGAATTGGAGGAGAGATAAAAGTTTTTCAGACAAGCAAAGCCCCTAAAGAAGTTTATCACCCCTCAAATCACCTTACAAGAACTGCTAAAGGGACTTCATTGGGTTGGAAATATGGGATATTAATTGATAACAAGAAAACACATGAAAGAATAAATCATATTGGTAGGCAAATATATGGTAAAAATAGTGGGTTAATAACTACAATATGTAGCCAAGAGGCACACAAGACACTCACCTGAGATGTAAGGACACAGATGACTGAAAGTTAAGGAACAGAAAAAAAAAATATTCCAAATGGAAACCAAAAGAAAGCTGAAGTTGCTGAACTCATATCAGACAAAACAGACTTTAAACAAAGACTGCAAAAAAGATGAGCACTACATAATAATAATAAAGTGGGTAATCTAACAAGATGATATAAAATTTGTATATACATATGCATAAACATTTAAATATATAATACAAATATTAGCAGTTCTAAAGTGAGAAATATACAGAAATACAAAATAGTATAAGATTTAATACTCCACTTTCATCAGTGGGTAGATTATCCAGACAGAAAAATCAAAGGGAAACATTTCTCTTAAACATTTTAGACCAGACAAACTTAAAACATACATACAGGATCCTCAACAAAACATTAGCAAACCAAATTCAACAATAAAGTGAGAACATCATGCACCATGATTCAGTTCAGTTCAGTTGCTCAGTTGTGTCTGACTCTTTGTGACCCTATGAATCACAGCATGCCAGGCCTCCTTGTNGGGAGTTACATTTAAACAAAGAGAAATTGGATTTCTTAAAAACACTGTTGAAGCAACAGCACAATGCCTTCAAAGTTTTTAAGAAAACAATTTTCAAGCTACAATTTTATAATAATACTAACAAATAAGAATGTATGCAAAAATATTTAGACATTTCATTCAGAAATTTGACCACCCAACACATGAGCAAAATCAAGTTTCTTCAACAAATGAGAGGAAAAAACCACAAAAAGAATGACTTGAGATACAGTGACAACTGCATAGAAAGAAATGTATATGAAGAAGGAAATACAGACACAGAATTAATGTATTGGGTGACAGTGTTACTGAGCAGATCTTTAAATCATTATTTCTCTTTGCATTTAAAGGCAGATTTCCTTTTCTACAGGACTAATCACGCTGTGTCATTTGTTCCAACAGTAACACACAATTCTAACAGCTATGGAGATGGGAGACAGGTTTTAAATATTTATGATCAACTTACAAGCAAAGGTTAGAAGACAATTACGCTGAAAGAGGAGAAACTGGATAAGTGCTATGCTGTGTGCTTTGTTGCTCAGTCACATCCGCCTCTTTGTGACCCTTTGTACTGTAGCCCACCAGGCTCCTCTGTCCATGGGACTTTTCAGGCAAGAATACTGGAGTAGGTTGCTCTTTCCTCCTCCAGGAGATCTCCCAACCCAGGAGTTGAACCCGTGTCTCCCGTATCTCCTGCATTGCATGTGGATTTTTTATCCACTGAGCCATCGGGGAAGCCCATCTTGATAAAACCAAAAAAATCAAACCTCTTTAAAGAAGTGTAACCATTATAATTTCCTAACCTTTCAGAGTGAGCAGTACAGAGATACTACGTAAAGTTACTCAGAAACAGAAACTGGACATTATAAAGTTTACCACTGGTAAAACCCAGGTGGCGCGGTGTTCAAGAATCTGCCTGCCAGTATAGGAGATGCAAGAGATGCGGTTTCGATTCCTGTGTTGCGAAGATCCCCTGGAGTAGGAAATGGCACCCTGCTCCAGTACTCTTGCCTGTGAAACCCTATGGACAGAGGAGTCTGGCAGGCCATGGTCCACAGGGTTGCAAAGAGACACACACAGCTAAGCACACCCACACAAAACAAATATAAGATAACTAGGGGTTAAAGGGTAGAAATTATAGTGCAAATACTAAAACAAAGTAAGAATAATTTAAAACTGAAAATTTTAAAATCTAGTAGTGTTAATTTATAGAGGTATAAGCATTTATAGATTATAGGGATAACCATCCACAAAAGTGAGAAGCAGACTCTGTTAGGAAGTTAGCGTTGGGTCCTTCCTCTGCCAGGTGAGGCAGGAATAAGATAAGCAGGTCTTTAGGAGCATGGCGAGAGAGGGGTGTCATAACGAACTGTCAGACTCGCAGAGGTCCATCAGCGCCGAATGAGTCAGGAACGGTGATGTGACGGGAAAAAGGGCAAAGCACCTCCAACGGGTAGTTGCTTGAGCATTTCATTTTGTCTACTGACAGGTTCAGTTATCGACTCAACTAAAAATAAAGATATAAGAGGGATTATCTTTCATTTTAACCTGTTTCTGAGTGGTAAATTCGCTAAAAGTCCCAGGCAAGACCTGAATAGAGAAGAGCCCTTTCAGGTATTGTTTATATAAAGTCACTTGTGTTTCTTAAAGTCAAAATCTAGCCAAGCAAGATTCTAGGGGGCAGCAAAGTCAGTGAATATCCTTAAGGACTCTTGTCTCACCCACCAGAGGCAAGAAGGTTCCGAAGAATGAAGGGTAGCCAGGAAGACTTAGCAGAGGGAGACACTCACGGGGATACTCCCAGTGCCTGACACACAGTAGGTGCTCAGCAAATATCTGATGAATAACTGATCAGTTTACTGTTCACAGCAGACAGGAGCAGCAGCTCCTCTCTCGTCTGGGACCAGACCCTCACTGAGCTATTTTTAGGGCCCACAGAAATGGACAGCATTCCTCCTTTTTCCAAACAGGGCCTTTAACTCATGATTTTGAACACCTTTATCCATCTCTCTAAGTACTCCATATGTTCCTCCCTGAGGATAAGCTCCTCTTATTTGGAGAAAAGCCTCATTTTCTCCCATGGAATACTTTGGAAACTCCATGGTATATTTTGTGAAACCGATGAAGGAGTTTCCTAAAGATCCGCTCAGGAAATACTGTCACTCAGTACTTGATATTCTACAACTGATGTTGAGGGGGAAAAAAAGTGAAAGAACACATATTGCTCAGCAAAGGATTTGGCTGATTTATAAGAGCCAAGTGCTCCATTATGTAAAGCTTAATTGAACTTCCATATAGTGATGAGGGTAATACAATAATCTGAAAGCATCAGGGCTTTAAAGCAAAAAAGAAAGAAAAAAAGGCTCAGCAGCATGATAGTCCCACACACAGACGGCTACAAAATGTAAGATCCAACTAAAATTGCAGTGTTCTCCTGACTCCCACCTGAACCCTTTGCAAAAACCAAGTTCCTTCTTATGGTGCTTTATGGGGCCGTTCTCTTATAATGATGACTGTGCAGGAGACACATGAAATTATTTAACTATTCTTTCCAAAGTATTCTAAGCCAAATGACACAGATGTTTCCAATGTCTTCAGGATGATGAACAGGTGTAATCCCACTACTCTACATGGCAGAAGTAGCACAATTATATAAATCAAGCAACCTGTGAGGTTGAGAAAACAATCTAAGGTGCTCTTTTGAGAAGTGAAGGTTGGTTAAGTGTTTATGATTTAGGTGTTAGGGGGTTCAGGGGGACGAGAAGAGGAATGTTTCTTCTGATGTCTTCTTTCTCCTTCAAAGGAGGAAAAGGTTGGAGTAGGGGAATCCACTAAAGTAGATGAACTGTAAGCAATAAATCTGTGCAGAGAAGAGGTGGCTACACCCCAGATCCTAACTCCTGGCTGAGACACTGACGTTAACACTATGTCGGTTACTGAAAGAATACCTCTTCAGGATGTCGTGGGCCACCTGGTGAGGAAGAACACTAGGACAGAAATTGATTTCAGCTATATTTAGCTAAGAAAAATTAGTATGTTTTAAGACACCCTAATATATTAAACTAGCTCAGACATTGGTATGTTTTAAGATGTGACTAGACAGCGAAAGCCTTACAACTACAGAACTCAAGCCCGAAAAACTAAGGGTGGTATGACACGGCTTCCTACTATGGCTGAGAAAAACTGAACTAAGATTAGAAAAGAGCTATTCTAGAAGGAGAAGATCTTAACCTTAAGCTCAGTGACTAACAGAACAGCTGAGGAAGTATGCCTGCAAGCTGGAACCAAAATGGAAAAAAGAAAAGAAGTCGGATTCCTTGTAAGTAACGGTCTGATTTAAATAACATAATAAAAGGCGAACTATCTATGAAGACGTCAAAGAGCCACAAAGGAAGCTCATAAAGATGGCTTCACACCTGCTAGACAACAGTCATTACAAAAGAGGCGACTAAGAGGTCCCATAGCATCTCTGGTAGTAAGGACTCCACACGGCATTAAGCTGGACAGTAGTGCCTTTGCAGGGAGCAAAGCTTTGCAGTCAGGAGCAGAGGTTACAACAATGTTTTAAAAATCACTGTTATAAAACTCAAATCACCTCTCCAGAAACTGACCTTGTGCAGAAAATAGGCATTTTCCAACTGCTCTTATTCCACACTTCTATCTCTGCCATCATTCACTTCTCCGAAATGGACAAATGTTTACCGTCTATTATTGTGAAATATTTTAACATAATGAGAAGCAATGGGGCAATACCTCAGTGACACTGTACCTACTGGATACATGACAATTTTCCACGGATGGTGGATGGGGTGGTGGTAGTAATTATGGGTGTATAAGTGTGAAGGTAGTAATTGTGAGTGTGTAGGTGTGAAGCTGGATCTCAAGTTAGCTTTTTAGGTGCCCCTTAATAAATGTGAACAAAAAATTTTTTACTTTTTTGAAAACGTGATGTGTAAGAAGACATGGGCAATCAGCTAATAGATACTATGAATTTGCCAAATTGGAGCTCAAAGTAATTGTGAAGTCCAGCACAAGTAAAGGTCACCCCACAAAACTTGCTCTTCATGAAGGCTCTGGCAATAACGGAAGAATGAGATTTTAATCACTGAAGCTAATTACATAGAAGACTAAATCACAAGAAGAGTTATTTAAGTGTCTTAAATACAATAAAAAGTAATTAACAGGAAGCGCCATCTTGACAGCTTCCTGTCACAGTCCAGGCCTAAAAGGATCAGCTAATTCCCAACCTGGGAGCCAGAGAATGAGAAACGACTCAAAGTTTGATCTTTTAATTTTTTATTTAAACTGCTTTGATTAAAAGGTAACAACTCTCACCAACTTGAGTGAAGTTAATCAAGAAGAAAAAAAAGTAATCTATTAGAGGAATGATGAACCTCATTTTCATTCGTTCCCCAGACGGCAAGAGAGAGGGAGCTGAAGACTGCTTCACGAGAGGGTCCTCCCAAAGGCCATGCAACTCGACGCCGCCCCACACAGCAAAAGCAAGCACGGGAGGACTGACAGAGCCCTACTGACGACAGGGCCAGGTCACACACTTGGGCATGTGAAATCCACTGAAAAATATCTCCTTTGAAATAACCCTCAAAGAGGCCATCTCATCTGCCTCTTCTTTCTCCTTCCCAGGAATGAGCAGTTTGAGAAAACTGGAGAGTCAGAGATTCACAGCTGATCCCGTGACTAAAGGGAAAGCCTCAAGACACTACAAAGGCCAGTATGAAGGGGTATGAGCCTACAGGTAATAACAGACATAGTGCTGATCTTTTCTTAATTCTACCGCATCTCTAAACATTGAACAAAGTCTAAAGCCCATCACAAGAGACGTGGTGCATTACTAGACAAGCTCTCCCAGCAACCTTTGCTTAACTGACCCGCACATTCTACGACCTCCTCAAAACCCACAGGCTGACACCAGTTAGTAACTGAGGACTGCTCGAACACACCTGTGCACTTCTGTCCCACTCTGTTTCTGTCCCTGGATTTATACTGGTCATTTTTATTATGTATTTCACTGAATATTGAAATGAGTACAAAAAGAGCAAGCCTTTATAAAAACAAGTTGTTGCGAAAGGTTTAGTAAGAGGCATGGCTTTTAAATGGCAACAAAATGTACAAAAATTAGAGCAGGAAAAGTATAACAGAAGAGGGAGATATAAATCACAAAGACCTAGGGTTCCATAAGTAGTATTTTTAAGTTATCATTCCATAGAAGATATTATTTAATCTACCAGGATATCAGACATCAAAGATTTGGAGATGTAAAGTACATTTTTATGTTAAAAATGGAATTAAAACATTTGGGATAAAAAGAATAAATCCTCTGCTCTAGACAGTGTTTTCAAATAACTGTTAAAATCAGGAAGCATCTGATATAATTCTGAATCTAAGCTGAGTATTTGGATATTGGTATCATTCATACCTCAACTTTCCTACAGTAGTATTGGAATGATTTAAGCAGAGAAAATTGAGGGGAAAATGAAAACAAAATCAAGGCCACAGGAAAATAAAGAGAAGCCTTGAGGAAGACCCAAACATCAGAAGCATGCTATCAGATACATTTTCTAGAGGCACCCTATCTTTGGCATGGGCTTCCCTGGTAGCTCAGATGGTAATGAATCTGCCTGCAATGTGGGAGACCTGGGTTCGATTCCTGGGTTGGGCAGATCCCCTGGAGGAGCGCATGGCAACCCACTCTGGTATTCTTGTCTGGAGAATCCCCATGGACAGAAGAGCCTGGTGGGCTACAGTCCAGGGGTTCGCAAGAGTCAGAAATGACTGAGCGACTAAGCCCAGCACATTTTTGGCACAGACTTTCCAATAACCAAATAAACAGGGAAAAGTATTGGATCGGATACAAGTTTTTTTTAATGTATATATTTAGCAGATTAAAGCCAACTTGTAGCTGTCCCAGGTTATGAGACATCTAAGCACTCCCTATTTTATTTCATAAAGGACACTGCAATATAGTAAACAAATAACTCACAAATTTATTGAACTCCTATGAACTGCCGAACACAGACTACAGCAGGGAATAAAACAGACGATAATCCCTATCTTCAGGGAGCTTACTATCTAGTGAAGTTTGGTCTTACTGATATTAGGCTATCCTCACATTTCTCCCAATTACTGCCCAGTAATTTACTCAAGACAGTCTAGTTGAGTAGAAACAAATCCATGAGGGAACTCAGTGTATTTAACTCATTATGTTAAAAATGGAATTGAAACATTTGGGATAAAAACATAAACCCTCTGTTCTAGCCAATGTTATCAAAAAAACTATTAAAATCAGGAGACTTTCAATATAATTTTTAAATCTGAGTATTTGGATATTGGTATTATTCATACCTCAACTTTCCTACAGTAGTATTTGGAATGCCCTGGATAGCAGGGCACCCCAGGTACCCTGCCAGGCTGGTCTAATTCGAGGTAAGGACTTTGGTAAATCAAATACCATCTTACAACAACAGACAGAGAGAAAGGTCAAGGTTAAACTCCCTACAAGAACACTTTCAGAATATCTAATTTTAAGCAGCATAAATTTTGAAAATATACCTCAGTGGTAACCAAAAAAAAAATCCCTCCACTCTAATGGGCCGTTAGATAAGCATGAATAGAAACCATCTGCCAGAAAGATGTGCATTTTGACAGTAGTGGTGTTGTCTTTACCATAGGTAGATAGAAGCAGCAATTATTGGAGAGGACTCCTTGTCTGTGGCAGCAAAAATCTTAAATTTGTCTAGGGGAACACTCACTTTCCGGCTCTCCACAGGAGGAAAGCATGTACTGAGCTCCTAAGAACTGGTGACAAATTGGTAATAATCATTACTGCAAATTAGACAGAAAAATGAGTAAAATGTTTCCCAGTTTTCCCCATTCTGAAAACATTATCTAATTTCTTAAGAACCTGCTTCTAAAAATAACCCAACGCCTGTGATGGTGTTAAGATAATGACATCAAAATCCTATATTCAGTTCCTTTTGCCAAAAGTGAAGCCCCTGATTGCTGTGTGAACATCAACAACACTGATAGGTATAGGAGTGGTAACAGCACCTAAAAATACTTATTTCCAAAAGTGACAACAGGAAGCGGGGGGCGGGGGGCAGGCCGGCAGTGTGGTGTTTGGAACGAGGATGGGAGAAGCTCCTGTGTGCTAGGAGACCTTCTGGAAAGCACATTAGCTACCATGTCCTTCCTGTCAGAGAAGCTATAGCTTAGAGAAAGGTGTTTCTCCCAATGGGCTCCATCGTACTCGCAATAAGACAATCCCTGTTTTGATGAGAAACCTATTCTTTTCTTCCCTTCCACCATGCCCCCTTTTAAAACAAAAGCAAAATACCAGTTTGGTAACAAACACCATTTAAGACTGTTAAACAGAGAAGGAGACAATTAGCATGCGGGTATATTTTACGCAGAGTAAGAATTGCTACTGGGGACTGACTGATTGTTTTAATATTTACTGTGGAAGCATGGCCCAGCGGGCTTCCTCCTGCCCCCATCAGATACCTCCTTGGAAGGCTGCTCGTCAACCAAGCTCCCAAGAGACTCTGGAACGTAACCAGTGTACAGCCGGTGGAACACAAGATGAAGACCCTGTCATCTACTGATTACATATGTCTATTCAAAGAAAATGTCCAATTAACCTCTCTTTTTTTTCTGGCCTACAATTAAACTTCCTAAACTAATACACAAAGACTCTTTCTAATTTTGCATAGTACCTAAGGGCCTGATTGACACTCAATAAATGGCATTATTAATAGTAATAATGAATGCTACATAGTGCCAAGGACACAGAGCCCAATAAATCTTAAATAATGACAATAATGAAAATATATGATTAACTAATGAGCAATTACGAAGTACGCTACAAATAAGGTGCTACACAGGCATATAACAATCACAAGCCACTGTGTTAAGAGTGACACGAAGCAAATCGGGGTGAAAGGGAGGAGAGACATGAATGGGAAGAGAACCCCAGCCATGGCCAAGTTGCCGCCAGCCGGAACACTCACATTCCTCCAATGGTGACAGTGGCACAGGTACGCTCTGAAAAGGCGGGCACCGTATCTGTGGCTGGGCTGGCTGGTCTAATGTAGTCCACAGTCACATTGACCTGAAAATAAGAAATCAAGGTAATTAAGGTTGAGGATTTGCAACACAGCTCACTAGCAGCCCCGTGTGCTAGCTGTAAAAGCTCGCTCATGGTATGACTTTGTGGGTCTAAGATTTTAAAAAAACAACTGAAAGCTGAACCACACACTGGGAGAAAACACCTCCAAAAGCCATCTTGGATAAAGGACTATAGTATCCAAAATATAGGAAGAACTCTTAAACCTCCACGGTAAGAAAGTCAAAATCCCAGTGTTGTAATGGGTAAAAGACTTGGATATCTTATCAAAGAAGACATACAGATGACAAGCATATGAAAATATGCCCCACAAGTGTAATTGGGGAAATGCAAACTAAGACAACTATTAACATGTCAATTAGAATAGCCAAAATTCAAAACATTGACAACAAATAGATGTGAGGGTATGGAACAAACGGAATTCTCATTCACCATTACTGGGAAATCAAAACAGTACCGCCACTCTGAGCAATGGTTTTGTATAGAACAAACTTTTACCATACGTTCTACCAGTTAAAAACTTAGGTCCACACAAAAACCTGCACTTGGATGTTTCTGGTAGCTTTATACATAAATGCCCAAACTTGAAAGCAACCAATACGTTCTTCAGTAAGTGAGTAAAGAAACTGGGATTCATGAACACAACTGAATACTACTCAGCACTTAAGAAGAATGAGCTGTCAAGCCATGAAGAGACGTGGAGCAATCTGAAATACACACTGCTAAGAGAAAAATGCCCATCGAACAGCTATCTATTCTATGATTCCAACTGTGACGTTCTGGAAAATGCAAAAATGTGGGAGACAGTAAAAAGATCAGTGATTGCCAGGGGTTAGGATGAGGATGAACAGATGTGGGGGCAGGATTTTGACAGCAGTAAAGCTATTCTGGATCATACTATAATGATGGATACATGTCATTACACATTTGTCAAAATATATACAACGCAGAACACCAAGAGTGAACCGGAGTAAATGATGGACTATGGATGATGGTGAGTCCAGGTAGGCTCACCAGTTATAACAAATATACCACTCTGGAGGGGGACTACTGGTAACAGAGGAGGAAGTACATGGCCGGGGGCAGTGGGGGCAGTGGGGACATGGAAATTCTCTTTATTTCTGCTCAATTCTACTTTGAGTCTAAAAGATGCTGTAGAACATAAAAGATGACTGATGTCAAGAGAGGACAAATGGCTGAACCTTTAAGGTCCTACATAAACTTCAGTTGACAGAGAAGAAATCTGGAATATTCTTGGAGGATTCCTAGACATTTTGGTAAAGCAGCTCTCTAACCTTTTCGGACTGCTTTGAAAATCTGTTTAAAAATACGAAATGCCTCAACAGTCTGCCATAGTTCTCAAGGCCCAAGTTAAGAACTATCAAGAAGAATCCAAACGACACAGCTGACTACACTGACCACCAATAGGGGTGGACTTGGGAAATTTGGGGGGTGAGGTGGCAGGAGGATGGACTGGACCAGAAGAACCTTTAATACTGGGCTAATCCTAGTATATACAAAACATAGGGACACAAACACGCCGAGCAGTGCTTTTCCTCTATGAAACCTTTCAAGATGACCATGTTTGTGTGTCAAAACAAAGTGGCATGCTGTGTCCATCAGGAAACATACAGAGCCTGCATTACAGCCTTAAGGCATATACTCGACTTTGGTCATGGCCAAGCTTATATACCTGTACTGAGAAGTCAAGCACCCTGAGGCCATCCTCACAGTCTCAAAGTCCAGAAATCACCTTTCCTTGGTTTCACTTTGGTTCTCACTGAGCTGCCTGAAGACAGCACGATGTATGAGCATCAACCACACTGCTGGTGAGCACCACCAAAATCCCTTCAAACTGCCTGCTCCTCAAAAATCCATTTTAAAAATGAATATGGAAATCTTCAGAAGAACAGCTGCCTCCAAATTCTGACTGTCAGATCACTCACTCTACCTAATCACGTTTTAAAAGCAACAAGAAGCCCTATCAGTGAGAAAGCCAGTTAAGGGCTGAAGGCAAGGCAAATCTTTCTCATGAGAAGTACTGTCATAATACAACAACTCAGAAGAAATCATAAAGAGGACTCCTTAGGTCAGATGTCCACACTGACATTACTGCTCAGCCTTATCACTCTGTCCAAACTAAGGAGATGGATAAATGTGAGGGATGAGAACAGACAGGGAGTCGGGGTGGGGCAGGGCTGAAAAACTACCACCGCCAGCAAAGAGGTTTTCAGAGCTGCCCCACATGCAGCTGATGAGAGTTGCCAGAGCCCAGAGAGCAAGGACCGGGCAGTCTACACACACAAGCACAGCTGACCCCAATCTCTGGGAGGGAGAGAGTCCTCTGCATGCTATGTATTCTGACCGAGCCCTCTGGCAACTCTCCTCTGGCAAGGGAGGATAATTAAACTCTGGGAGAAGGAAAAGGCTGGGATACCTGTTGAAGTTATGGCAAAAATCACACAGGAATTTAGCACTGAACAGGAACTAAACCTCAAGAGCACACACTCAGGAGTACAAGAAGTAACTCAGGGCCCAGTGGGGCACCAACAGTGGGTATGGTCCAATTTGGGGCATTCAGGGGGCAAGTCAAAAAGTGTATTATGCTCACCTATTTTTGTGTCTTCACCCAATCCATCTAGTAACAAGCTCAAGCCCTCAGTTTCACTACCAGGGGGGAAAAATAATTCATCCTGCTTAAAAATAAACTCAGTGAGTCTCAAGGTTACCTTGCATCTGCCAATGACAGGCCTCCTCCTCAGGAGATGGCAGTGGGCAGCGGCTCATCAGCCCAAGCACACGGCACACAGTAACATCAGCTCTCTCCCAGAAATCATGCTAATTCACCAGGAAGGCTACATGAGTAGCGGTGGTGATGGCTGTGGTAAGGGGTGTATTGGTAATGAACAGCTCTGCATCTCATCTTCCAGGCCAAAGGCATGCTATCCCCAAACTGTCTTCAAAGGAAATCAATGGAAAGACCCCACTCTCCCAAATTTTTCATCTTCAATCAGCAAAAGAACTAGTAACTACATTCTACATTCACCTGCCAATTAATTTTTTCTTCTATCTAGAGAAAGAACTGAAAGGCAGAGATTAAAGAGCTCATTGGGGGAGGTAATATTATTAAAGAAAATCTCAGATACAAATGAGGCCCTGAGAATAGCCCACAGCCAAGACGCACACCTGCAGACAGCTATGACAAACCAAGAATTAAAGTCAACGTGTAATTAGCATTTATGTCCCTCTCCTGGGGAGTCTGAGCTCTGCTCTCCTGCCTTGGAGTTTCTCATCTCTAGATACTCATCCCTGACTTGTCAATCACTTGATAAAGAGCAGTTTCAATTAAACAATGGCAGATCTTAGCAAAGTCTTCATCTGAATAATAACAACCTGAATTTTGTGCTTGTGGGTGGTTACATATGGGATGGCATGAGTTGAAAAGAAGTATTGGGTTAATGCAAACGTTTCCCTCATTTTTCCAGCAAAGATGCTCTTGGAACGTTGGGTACATGCAAGCATTTACATGTACGGACACAAGGGGAGGGCCTGGCCCTCTTTACAGCAAGGACCACAAGGAGTCCACAGCTCCCCGCTGATTTCACCTGTCATTCTCTTATGAATGAATCATAGATCACCTCTACGGGCCTCACTTTTCTCAGGCAATTCACTTGGTAAATGAGAGCACTAGACGAGAACCTTAGAGCATCACTGAACTCGAGAATCCTAGAAGACAATTTAGCCATCACTGTGTGCTATACAGCATCACAGGGTTTATACAGTAGGAGTATATATAGTGAATACTTTTTTGATGAATGGATACATGTAATCAGGAACCCTTCCAGACATAAAATTCTAAAGGACACTAAATGAGATGGTTAGGACCACATGGTCAAGCTGTTGACCACTCTGTTCTATAATATTAAAGCATGAAGAAGGGAAGAAATATTTTGAAATTGAGATAAAGCTTTAAATTAAGAAAAGTGTAATTCTGCATATTACTTTTTTTTTTTTTCCAAAGAAGCTCTCAGAGAAAAAGAAAGGGTAGCAGGCAATCTGATTCCTCCCTGGTCCATTGTGGAGTTCTCCTTGAAAACAATTTCAAAGACCCTCTCAGACGGTAAAGCGTCTGCCTACAATGTGGGAGACCCGGGTTCGATCCCTGCATTGGGAAGATCCTCTGGAGAAGGAAATGGCAACCCACTCCAGTACTCTTGCCTGGAAAATCCCATGGACGGAGGAACCTGGTAGGCTACAATCTATGGGGTCGCAAAGAGTCGGACATGACTGAGCGACTTCAACCTCACCCCCACCCTCAGAAAACTAAGATAAGAACTTAAANGGAATTCCATCACCTTCACTAGCTTTGTTTGTAGTGATGCTTTCTAAGGCCCACTTGACTTCACATTCTGACTCTGACTGATAAAACTCTCAAAAAGGATTTGTTGAAAGAACGTGGGCTATATTTTTCTTAAAGAGCACATGCTTTACAATCATCGTCAAATATTTCTATCTTTTATGGATTAAGGTAGGGCAGTCAGGAATAGTGGGAAAAAAAAAAACAGAGAAGAAAGGGAGTAAAAGAAAGAGAAGAACAGGTTACCCTTTTAGCCACCAGAATTTTTGCTCTGTTTTCACCTTTTTGCTATCTCAATCCCCAAGTCAATCCTCTTTTTGCACAAAAGCCAGTCTTTCAAAATGTAAGTTCTCACATGTTAAACACATCCCTTTTTCTGGAATTCTAGACCTTTCATTTAAATAGCTTTAAATTATTACATTGTTATACTTAGATAACACACTAAAGAATAAAATGTTCTCATTTTTCTAGATTGATAATTCAATATTTCAGCCCCCTAGATTACATGATGGAATTCCAGTTGAGCTATTTCAAATCTTGAAAGATGATGCTGTGGAAGTGCTGCACTCAATATGCCAGCAAATTTGCAAAACTCAGCAGTGGCCACAAGACTGGAAAAGATCCGTTTTCATTCCAATCCTAAAGAAAGGCAATGCCAAAGAATGCTGAAACTACCACACAATTGCACTCATCTCACACACTAGTAAAGTAATGCTCAAAATTCTCCAAGCCAGGCTTCCACATTACATGAACCGTGAACTTCCAGATGTTCAAGCTGGTTTAAAAAAAGGCAGAGGAAGCAGAAATCAAATTTCCAATATCCGCTGGATCATGGAAAAAGCAAGAGAGTTCCA
>SJYV01029990.1:2656952-2721225 GCA_006410875.1 Neotragus pygmaeus
TGCCTCTTGAGAAATCTATATGCACGTCAGGAAGCAACAGTTAAAACTGGTTCCAAATAGGAAAAGGAGTACGTCAAGGCTGTATATTGTCACCCTGCTTATTTAACTTCTATGCAGAGTACATCATGAGAAATGCTGGGTTGGAAGAAGCACAAGCTGGAATCAAGATTGCTGGGAGAAATATCAATAACCTCAGACATGCAGATGACACCACCCTTATGGCAGAAAGTAAAGAGGAACTAAAAAGCCTCTTGATGAAAATGAAAGAGGAGAGTGAAAAAGTTGGTTTAAAGCTCTACATTCAGAAAACAAAGATCATGGCATCTGGTCCCATCACTTCATGGGAAATAGACGGGATACAGTGGAAACAGTGTCAGACTTTATTTTGGGGGGCTCCAAAATCATTGCATATGGTGATTGCAGCCATGAGATTAAGAGACACTTACTCCTTGGAAGGAAAGTTATGACCAACCTAGATAGCATATTCAAAAACAGAGACATTACTTTGCCAAGAAATGTCGGTCTAGTCAAGGCTATGGTTTTCCAGTGTCGTGTATGGATTGAGATTTGGACTGTGAAGAATGCTGAGCACTAAAGAATTGATGCTTTTGAACTGTGGTGTTGGAGAAGACTCTTGAGAGTCCCTTGGACTGCAAGGAGATCCAACCAGTCCTTTCTAAACAAGATCCGTTCTGAGTGTTCATTGAAAGGATTGATGCTGAAGCTGAAACTCCAACACTTGGGGCACCTCATGGGAAGAGCTGACTCATTTGAAAAGACTCTGATGCTGGGAGGGTTTGGGGGCAGAAGGAGAAGGGGATGACAGAGGATGAGATGGCTGGATAGCATCGCTGACATGATGGACATGAGTTTGGGTGAACTCTGGGATTTGGTGATAGACAGGGAGTCCTGGCGTGCTGCAATTCATGGGGTTGCAAAGAGTCAGACATGACTGAGCGACTGAACTGAACTGAGTCCACATGTAAAATTATAATATCAAGTATTCACTTCCCAGCACAATGGTTTGACCTTAAGAAAACTTACAAGAAAGTTTTCCTCACTAATTTTAATTCTCATTCTATAGTCATTGATTTTAGTCACAAAGATTTGGGGGGAAATAATTTTGTCACATTTGCAAATTAATAAAAGAGAGGCATGAACTCTTTTTGGGTGGAAATGTAGAGAAAAAGACCCTTCAGTGAAAAAAATCATGCTTTGTAGATAAAAGAAATCAACTTTTGCCAAGAAATTAGAGAGAGGATTTTTTTTTTTTTTTACATTTTATTTATCCTTTTGTGTTGACCTACAAAAGTGAATCTAAATTTCTACAGGAAAAAAAAAATCTATACTGAACAAGCCGAAAACATATTCAAGTCCTTCCACTGGGGACAAGTCACTTTGTCAGTCACAACTAGCTCCCTTTTTCATGTTAACCTATGTTTTGCTTTTCAACTTCAACAGAAAAGAAATTCAGTTGAACATAACTAGATTTTTTTTTCCCTTGTAACTGTCCTTACAAGAAAAACTCTTTAAAGGCACTGTCCTAATTGCCATACAGAATCACCAAGTTTGGTGTGAATGGCCTAGGAAACCTAATTAAAAAAAAAAAAAAAAAAACTTTGCATGAATAGGTTGGGGAAATAATTTTACCTGTTATCTAGTAGATATTGTTATCTAGCATTCAATATGATATCCCCGGGAAGTAAGCTTTTTATCAGAGATGTTCTCAGTCAGCATCAGAAATAGAGTTTTTCATTTGGAAGGCCCAGAATTGGATTTGCTGCTTTAGAAACAGATATAGACAGATGCATTTGCCAGCACAACGGATTTTCCAGGTAATTTCTGAAGAAGCTTTCAGGCTAGTATCCCATTATTCAACTTTTATTATCACTGACTCAATGGACACGAGTCTGAGTGAACTCTGGGAGTTGGTGATGGACAGGGAGGCCTGGCGTGCTGCGATTCATGGGGTCGCAAAGACTCAGACACGACTGAGCAACTGAACTGAACTGAACTAAATTGGGGAATATTTAGGAGCCCAATAGCAAAGTAGCNTGAGTGAACTCTGGGAGTTGGTGATGGACAGGGAGGCCTGGCGTGCTGCGATTCATGGGGTCGCAAAGACTCAGACACGACTGAGCAACTGAACTGAACTGAACTAAATTGGGGAATATTTAGGAGCCCAATAGCAAAGTAGCAGAGATGGTACTTAAACAAGAAAGGTAAGCCAATTTTGCTTTGCTTTATGATTAGGTTGCCAGAATTCCAGCTGCAGATTGAATGAATTGTGAAGAAGTTTTATTAGGAATAAAGCAAAAAGATAAGTTGGTTTACCAATAAGAGTTTTTTCTACAAGAACTCCAGAAATAAGTGACAATATGGATATATTTAATTTTTCCTACAAATTAGCTTTATAAATGCCTTAAATCTATATTTCTAATAAAAAGAAAGCTACACATCTGCCAGGAGCCACCACGAGAGATTCCACCCATGACAAGGTCATGTGGAAGAGAACTGTTAAGCAAGGCTTCAGGACTCAATGGGCTCCCTAGGCTTTCTCGAGCATCTACCCCAAAACCAGAATCTGTCTGTTTTACTATCTCATGACTTTCACCAACTCCTCTGACATTAACAGGGGGCTATTCCTGACCACNTGGGCTAATCCTAGTATATACAAAACATAGGGACACAAACACGCCGAGCAGTGCTTTTCCTCTATGAAACCTTTCAAGATGACCATGTTTGTGTGTCAAAACAAAGTGGCATGCTGTGTCCATCAGGAAACATACAGAGCCTGCATTACAGCCTTAAGGCATATACTCGACTTTGGTCATGGCCAAGCTTATATACCTGTACTGAGAAGTCAAGCACCCTGAGGCCATCCTCACAGTCTCAAAGTCCAGAAATCACCTTTCCTTGGTTTCACTTTGGTTCTCACTGAGCTGCCTGAAGACAGCACGATGTATGAGCATCAACCACACTGCTGGTGAGCACCACCAAAATCCCTTCAAACTGCCTGCTCCTCAAAAATCCATTTTAAAAATGAATATGGAAATCTTCAGAAGAACAGCTGCCTCCAAATTCTGACTGTCAGATCACTCACTCTACCTAATCACGTTTTAAAAGCAACAAGAAGCCCTATCAGTGAGAAAGCCAGTTAAGGGCTGAAGGCAAGGCAAATCTTTCTCATGAGAAGTACTGTCATAATACAACAACTCAGAAGAAATCATAAAGAGGACTCCTTAGGTCAGATGTCCACACTGACATTACTGCTCAGCCTTATCACTCTGTCCAAACTAAGGAGATGGATAAATATGAGGGATGAGAACAGACAGGGAGTCGGGGTGGGGCAGGGCTGAAAAACTACCACCGCCAGCAAAGAGGTTTTCAGAGCTGCCCCACATGCAGCTGATGAGAGTTGCCAGAGCCCAGAGAGCAAGGACCGGGCAGTCTACACACACAAGCACAGCTGACCCCAATCTCTGGGAGGGAGAGAGTCCTCTGCATGCTATGTATTCTGACCGAGCCCTCTGGCAACTCTCCTCTGGCAAGGGAGGATAATTAAACTCTGGGAGAAGGAAAAGGCTGGGATACCTGTTGAAGTTATGGCAAAAATCACACAGGAATTTAGCACTGAACAGGAACTAAACCTCAAGAGCACACACTCAGGAGTACAAGAAGTAACTCAGGGCCCAGTGGGGCACCAACAGTGGGTATGGTCCAATTTGGGGCATTCAGGGGGCAAGTCAAAAAGTGTATTATGCTCACCTATTTTTGTGTCTTCACCCAATCCATCTAGTAACAAGCTCAAGCCCTCAGTTTCACTACCAGGGGGGAAAAATAATTCATCCTGCTTAAAAATAAACTCAGTGAGTCTCAAGGTTACCTTGCATCTGCCAATGACAGGCCTCCTCCTCAGGAGATGGCAGTGGGCAGCGGCTCATCAGCCCAAGCACACGGCACACAGTAACATCAGCTCTCTCCCAGAAATCATGCTAATTCACCAGGAAGGCTACATGAGTAGCGGTGGTGATGGCTGTGGTAAGGGGTGTATTGGTAATGAACAGCTCTGCATCTCATCTTCCAGGCCAAAGGCATGCTATCCCCAAACTGTCTTCAAAGGAAATCAATGGAAAGACCCCACTCTCCCAAATTTTTCATCTTCAATCAGCAAAAGAACTAGTAACTACATTCTACATTCACCTGCCAATTAATTTTTTCTTCTATCTAGAGAAAGAACTGAAAGGCAGAGATTAAAGAGCTCATTGGGGGAGGTAATATTATTAAAGAAAATCTCAGATACAAATGAGGCCCTGAGAATAGCCCACAGCCAAGACGCACACCTGCAGACAGCTATGACAAACCAAGAATTAAAGTCAACGTGTAATTAGCATTTATGTCCCTCTCCTGGGGAGTCTGAGCTCTGCTCTCCTGCCTTGGAGTTTCTCATCTCTAGATACTCATCCCTGACTTGTCAATCACTTGATAAAGAGCAGTTTCAATTAAACAATGGCAGATCTTAGCAAAGTCTTCATCTGAATAATAACAACCTGAATTTTGTGCTTGTGGGTGGTTACATATGGGATGGCATGAGTTGAAAAGAAGTATTGGGTTAATGCAAACGTTTCCCTCATTTTTCCAGCAAAGATGCTCTTGGAACGTTGGGTACATGCAAGCATTTACATGTACGGACACAAGGGGAGGGCCTGGCCCTCTTTACAGCAAGGACCACAAGGAGTCCACAGCTCCCCGCTGATTTCACCTGTCATTCTCTTATGAATGAATCATAGATCACCTCTACGGGCCTCACTTTTCTCAGGCAATTCACTTGGTAAATGAGAGCACTAGACGAGAACCTTAGAGCATCACTGAACTCGAGAATCCTAGAAGACAATTTAGCCATCACTGTGTGCTATACAGCATCACAGGGTTTATACAGTAGGAGTATATATAGTGAATACTTTTTTGATGAATGGATACATGTAATCAGGAACCCTTCCAGACATAAAATTCTAAAGGACACTAAATGAGATGGTTAGGACCACATGGTCAAGCTGTTGACCACTCTGTTCTATAATATTAAAGCATGAAGAAGGGAAGAAATATTTTGAAATTGAGATAAAGCTTTAAATTAAGAAAAGTGTAATTCTGCATATTACTTTTTTTTTTTTTTCCAAAGAAGCTCTCAGAGAAAAAGAAAGGGTAGCAGGCAATCTGATTCCTCCCTGGTCCATTGTGGAGTTCTCCTTGAAAACAATTTCAAAGACCCTCTCAGACGGTAAAGCGTCTGCCTACAATGTGGGAGACCCGGGTTCGATCCCTGCATTGGGAAGATCCTCTGGAGAAGGAAATGGCAACCCACTCCAGTACTCTTGCCTGGAAAATCCCATGGACGGAGGAACCTGGTAGGCTACAATCTATGGGGTCGCAAAGAGTCGGACATGACTGAGCGACTTCAACCTCACCCCCACCCTCAGAAAACTAAGATAAGAACTTAAAACCAAATTTGTATCCCAATCTCATATAAAGTCTGGAAACAGCTTAGTATTAACAGAAGACACTCCAGTCACACCTAAGGAATTCAATCTGTGGATACTCTTCATGAAACTAATCATTCACTAGATGATGAGTAAGTAGTATCATCATACTTCAACACTGTCAAACCACTAAAGAACTCCGCAGACTTTATGATGCTGATGATAATCAAAGGTCTTTGCGTAAGAGATACCTAACATTTCCAGGCCAAAGCCTGAATCTGGGCTGTTACATGAGGCTATTACTATATAATCCCATCCACTATTCCACATGGCCAATCATAAACCCACAAAGAGATGCTAAAAAAAAAAAATACCCGGCCTCATGAGAAAGGCTCTCATGTGACCTGTCATCCTCATGACAAAAACAGAAAACACATCATCTGGGCAAGTCTGGTTAAGGCAACAGGCAGACAAGAGTAAGTAGAATAAAATATTTCAACAGCTTGGGTAAGTGTACGGGCTCTGGGAGCCACTTGGCTGCAGGTTTGAATGTGAAAGTCGTTCAGTCATGCCTGACTCTTTGGGACTCTATGGACTATACAGTCCATGGAATTCTCCAGGCCAAAATACTGGAGTGGCTAGCTAGCCTTTCCCTTCTCCAGGGGATCTTCCCAACACAGGGATTGAACCCAGGTTTCCCTCATTGCAGGTGGATTCTTTACCAGCTGAGCCACAAGGGAAGCCTAAGAATAGTGGAGTGGGTAGTCTAGAACCTTCTCCAGGGGTTCTCACCAACCTAGGAATTGAACTGGGGTCTTCTGTATTGCAGGCAGATTCTTTACGAACTGAGCTATCAGGAGGGTTCCAGGTTTGGTTCCCAGCAATTCTACCTCTGAACTCTGTGAACATGGAGAAGTAACCTCACTTCTGGCTTCAGTTGAACATGGATAACTCTACCTATCTCACCATTAGAAGAGAAATGCATTAATATACATGAAACATTTAGAGCAGGGCCTGACTCATAATAAGCTCTACGTGTCAGTTATTTTTAGACAAACATACTGATTTTCTTGGAGGAGAGCCTGGTATAGGGTAGGTGATAAGTGTCTGTGAGATAAATACATAAATACATGCACACATACATATATGCATAAATAAGGCACATGCTGACTTTAAGTCATTAGGCAGAAACACTCAATTAAATATACTTTTCTCCTTAAGGAGCCACAGCAAACAAGAGTATGTACCTCATCCATATTCATCCCAACTTACAGATAAATAGGACTTATTTTAAAGAATGATATACTATTTAGTACTTATTTAGACACTCTCCAGGTTAATCAGCAGGTACTAGCTGTGGAGGTTGTATTTACCAAAGATAATTGAAGCAGAGTGTGGGGAATCAACTCAACTAATAGGCTAACTAGAGGTGTTTGGGGAGGATGCTCCTTGCCTTACAAAATCAGGAAGATAACAGAGAGCAACCAAGTTGGCATCTGCTCTGGGCATAACAGGACATTAATTTAGGCATTCTTGATCTTTACTCCCTGCTAACAAGTAGTGTACATAATTATTTTAAAAGTATCAGAGATTATCTTCTTAAAGTCTGAAACACATTTTAGTCACTGATTCATCTAGATACAGGATGAGCATCTAACAAAACTGTCAAGGGGTCTCTTGGTCCTGCTTCTGGGCATGTTGATTCCCAGCTCAGCTATCTACTAGGACACAAGCTAAACTCTCAAAAGGAGATGTCAAATGTATCCTTGTTGTTCAGGAGGCAACAACAACAAGAGTCACAAATGAGAGCAACGTATGTATACTGACATCTTCTGTGCTGTGCTTAGTCAATCAGTTGTCTTCGACTCTTTGCAACCCCGTGGACTATAGACCAACAGGCTCGTCTGTCCATGGGGACTCTCCAGGATAGAATATTGGAGTGGGTTTCCATACCCTTCTCCAGAGCGTCTTCCCAACCCGGGGATCAGACCCAGGTCTCCCACACTGCAGGCAGATTCTTTACCATCTGAGCCACCAGGGAAGCCCAAGAATACTGGACTGGGTAGTCTATCCCTTCCCCAGGGGA
The DNA here is from genome assembly GCA_006410875.1 of Neotragus pygmaeus. Classification (NCBI taxonomy): domain Eukaryota; kingdom Metazoa; phylum Chordata; class Mammalia; order Artiodactyla; family Bovidae; genus Neotragus; species Neotragus pygmaeus. The sequence goes on from SJYV01029990.1 coordinate 2,664,516, forward strand.
TCTTCCTGACCCAGGAATCAAACCAGGGTCTCCTGCATTGCAAGTGNCCCAGGTCTCCCACACTGCAGGCAGATTCTTTACCATCTGAGCCACCAGGGAAGCCCAAGAATACTGGACTGGGTAGTCTATCCCTTCCCCAGGGGATCTTCCTGACCCAGGAATCAAACCAGGGTCTCCTGCATTGCAAGTGAATTCTTTACCAGCTGAGCTACCAGTGACAATAAAGAAACAGAAAGTTAGTTTTTAAAAGTATTTCTGATTTAACTCAAAACATCCAAAACATTATCATATCAATGTATAACCAGTATTTCTTAAGGTATTGGGTTTCTTTTCTTTCACTGACAAAGACTTTGAAATCCAGTGTGTGTTGTGCAAGAAAAACACATCTCAGTCGGGACCAGCAATACTTCAAGTGTGCAGCCACTTATAGCTGCAGTCACAATACTGGACTGTACATGCCCAGAATGTTCATTATGGGACCAGAGTCTTAGCTTCAATCCTCTATACATGATCCTACCTTTTGTGGTTCTATCCTTCTCTAGTTTCTCCCAGGAACTTTTGTTATATTTATGAATCCTTGTAAATACTCAAACCAAATATGAAAAAACATGGTATAAAAAATAAAATGTTTATCATTCATTTTCTGACAAAAAAAATCTATTACTTAATTAGACTAGAAAGACAAGGTATTCACATAATTTTCAGTTCTAAAAAACATTTCAGGGGTGAGAATAAGGGTGTACACAAAGGAGGAAAATTTCTCCAATTTATAACTGTCATCGTGGAATATATTCTGTTCAATGTTTGAGGAAGATACTTTTGAGTGACTTCTCTACCAAATCAGGAGCTGAACTTTATCCTTCATTTGCTGACCCAAGTCTAGAATTCTTCACCTTGATGTTTCCAATGTATTCTAATGGATGGTAACTAGAAACTCGCGGTTAAAGAAACACCTGCTTTTGTAGTTATGACTAATGCCTCTGTTGAGTATGGTGTTATTAGAAAGTGAGCAACTGGTAGATGTGAACCATTTATGTTTATAAGCACAGGCAAAAGCGGAAATCTCTATGTCCCATTAGGACATCATTTAGCTCTGGCATGTCTTAAATTAAGAGAAGTTTCACAGATACACTGACAAAAAAGTATACATTTATGCTGCAAAGAAAAGGAGACATAAGCAATGATCCTCTCCTACCTCTCCAGCTAGCCTAGATGTATTTGGTAACACCCCCTTCAAAATCATTGTAATTAGGTACTAAGGCTGGCTGTTTATTCACATGTATTTATGTTGCTTTCTCCGATCTACAGTCACCCTTCCCAACTCCCCCACAGAGTCAGAACTATTTCGAGCACATTTCATTTTCATCAATGGAACATGAACCTCCATGGCTTCCCAAACTCTATGATGAACACAGAGTCAAAGAGCTCTCTTATTTGATGCTTCTGACAAAACAAAACCACTGCTTCCCACCCCCTTGTCAGATGCATTCACCTGTTTTGAGAGGAAAGGTAAAACCCAGCTTCAGATGGGGCCTGTGGAGATGCTAAGAGTTGCTACTTGACATTAGGCATTCATTTAAGTGGACATCACGATTTCCCGATAAACACTCAGTTTGGTAAATATTTAATTAGAAGCATACCCAGGCATAAGATTCACAAGTAAACGTGAAAACTTTTTATGTAAGAGGTCATTAGAGCTGGGCAATGATTTCTAGAAATAGTGATAACACCCTGACAAAAACAGAACATTAACATGGTCAGAAATGAGGCACTGTTTATGTATAAGGTAGGTAACAAGCACATATAAAATCATCAAGGGGATGAAGTTTTGACTGTTGAAAACATTTCAAGTAACTCTGAGGAGGACCAGAGATGAACAGAAACCACTCTTTGCAAGTAACCTCACAGTTACAAGTGTTTCCATCAACGCTCTTGATTCCCAAGTCCTTATAAACCTACAAATGCATCTGAAAAGCACAACCGGTGTTTGCATCAGTGTTCTAACCATTATCTTACGCATCATGGTTTAACTCATCCTGATACCTAATTGTCATACCACACTATCCATACCCAAGAATGCCAGCGGCCCCCAAAACACTACTGGAAACTGTAACACAGGTCTCCTTCCTGTCTCTTCTTTCTTCTCCTCAGAGCCACCATCTCCACTGCCTTCCTCTGGAGGATGAAGGGTGAGTGTGGGTCTTTTTTCTCCTCTGTACAAGTGTCAGTCACAGTCATCTGTGTCCAAAATTTCCAAGGTCAGCAGCAGTCAGGGGAAATTAAATCACTCCGTCCAGAACTCTCCCTGGAGGAGTTCCAGCCACACAAGCAGCACAAATATACGGAGATACTCATGCCTTTGTGTAGAATACACACAATGTCACCCAGTCGTGAAAACAACAGCTATAATGAAACTAAGATCAGAAGCACAGGGATATGAAGAAAGGGTATTTGCTTAATGGCATCTCAGTCACAGTACTGGAAGAAAAGAAGAATGCTTTTAAGACATGGATAAAAACGAAAAGGTTAAATTACATTTTCTCCACAGATCTGTGCCAGTCTACAAAGGAAAAATCCACTCACCAAAAAGCCAAACTGAGAAACTGAAGCAATCAAAGTGGGAGCTCAAGTATGCCCAAGAGTTCTGATCAATTCCTAATGCTTTGGGGGCTGGATATTGCAAAATCAGTACAGAAAAGCCACCCTGTGTCCACCACAGTTCAGGGCATACCTATTTCTCCAGCATGCCCAAAGGGTGGCATTTAGAAGTCATTCAGACCAAGGAAACAAATATGTACTCAAGTAAGTTAATGGAAGGTGAAAGAATGGTAACTTGGACAAAGAGAAATGTATGGTGACCTCAAAGGAGAAATAGAAAGAAAAAATATAATTCTTAAGGAATACCTGCCAATGGCACAAAGAAAAACAGCCCAAAGATACAGCTCTTCTGTTACATAAATTATTCTCGGTTGTGTTGCTAAGAAAAGATTCCAAGATAGTCAGATGTTACCATATAAGCCTTTCTTCCTTTAGACTACCTTCCTCTTCCAGCATTGCACACAGAAGATAGAGGCCTACTAAATGAAACGAAGTTCCCTGATCAAAGGCACAGCGTGCATAGAGCAGCAACACCTGAGGTCGGTGTCTGAAACTACACACAGACACTGAGTGAAGACCATCCTGATTGCATCTGTGTTCTCCTTCAAATCCAGGTCCTTAAAAAAAAAAAAAAAAACCACCACCAGTATTCGTATATTCACACAGCCAAGTCTCCAGCCCACAAATATATATTAGGAAATTAGGTGATTAGCATTGGATTTTAAACCTAGGTCAAAGGGACCAATTACAGCCTAGATTCCTAGAAGTAAGCTACCTCTCAGCAGCTGTACAAAGAAGCCCTCTCCCAGACTCACAATCCTTCAATTTCCATTACTCATATAGAGACACAAAGCAAAGATATTTCTCGAGTTCTCAAAAAAAAAAAATTAAAAATAGAATTACTGTAAGATCTAGCAATTCTGGGTATATTCAATCCAAGGTCTCAGAAATGTTTGTAGCCTATATTCACAGCAGCACTACTCACAATAACCAAAAGGCAGAAGCAATCCAAATATCCACTGATGAAGAAACAAAATGTGGTCAATGGAATATTTTTCAGCCTTAAAAAGGAAGGCAATTCTAACATATGCTACGATTTGAATGAGTCTTGAGAATGTCGTGCTAAATTATATAATCCAGCCACACACACACAAAAAGAAATAATGCATGATTCCACTTAAATATGGTACTTAAGAGTAGTCAGACTTCAAGAAAAAAGCACATCATGGTTCCTGGGGCTGGGGGCAGGCGCGAACAGGGAGTCATTGTTTAATGGGTAGAGTTTCAGTTTTGCAACATGGAGACGGATTGCAGGAGAAAGAGAATATCCTCACACTACTGAATTATACACTTTAAAATGGTTAAGATGATAAATTTGATGTAATGTGCATCTAACAATTAAATGTGTGTATGTGTGTGTATTTTTAAACTTGGAGTATTCTACCCACATAAGCCAGATAGAGCCCAGACTACTCCAGAATCTCTGAAGAATTCAAGAGCATACTTCTATCACTTTCCCAGGAAAAGAGATGGTTACCCACAGGCAGTAGTCATTAGAAGTCATGTCTCCAAACCCATTAACAACAGAGTAGAAGCCTCAGTCATGGAGGACAAATCATTCCATCTTCCCAGGATATGAAATAGCTATTTTTCTGCCTCCTAAAGACAGCCAACTGAAGCCGCATGCCAAGGTACCACAAGTCTAACTAGATGGACCTGTGTCACCGATTCTCAGAGGCAGCTATAGAATGGGATGGAGTAGTAGTCTATCGGTCACTCTCTTCCTACAAAACTGTCACACATCTATGGAGGTCCGTCTACACTTCTGGGAAACTTCTGTGTCCCACCATAATCCCCCAACTCTACCTAGTTCTCCAGTTGAATTTAATCCCTGTTGTCCATGCTCTTATCTAATCAACATTCAGTTTTCATATGCTTCTCTAAGTGGCAATTTTACTGTTGGCAGAAACCTAAATGGGTACATCTTCTGAGGTCAAACTGGCAATTGTATTAATATTTAATATGCAGTGTCTTTTGACGTGGCAATTTCACTTCAAGGAATATAGTTCTATAGAAACAAAGACATATGTACAAGCATTCTGTCCTTTGCATTCATGGTGGTTTAACACAAATGCATAATTACAAGTTGTGATTGAACTCTCGCACCAGCCCAAGTTCCAAGTTGGCAGTAAGCATAGCCATTTTTTCCCTATTACAAGCATGTCTCGATAAATATGCTGTAGCTGTTGACAACAAGGGAAATCTGTATCTTCTGCTATGGCAACGTTTTCAAATTTTAAAAAGCAAAGACACAATGGTAGCTATAATCTCATTTGGGGGAATTCAGGGACATACTTAGAAACAATCTGGGGAAACTTACGTAGCACTGTTAGAAGGGCTTACCTTCAAAGGTATATGTTCAACTTTCCACATCATAAATTTCTAAGATTTTAAATTACATTTGAAGGAGAAAAAGGTAAGTTAAAAATGTAAACCAGTGGTAGATGGAACAAAATAGACAACGGAAACATGTACTTTAATTAAAAACAAAAACAAAACTGGCCTCCTCTAACCAGATTTCAGTGTTGACCATTTATTTCCGACTAATTCCCAGGATGATTCCAGGGTCACCATGCAGGCCACCCAATAACGATGGTGCAGGGCCGCAGAACACTGCTAGAAGGACACTTCCGGGTGCCCAGGGGTGTGCTGTTTCCATGGCAGGTGGGCATCACTATCTGCAAATGAACTGCCAATCTGACTGTGTGCTGATAATGATGCTGCCGCTGCCACCTGCCTGCCATATGTTTCCCCTACTTGTCACATAACAAGGAACTGCATTTTGGCACGCTGATCACTGACAAGTCTGATACTACTGGCCCATGTTTGTTATAACTATCTGCAGCACTTCCTATAGCTGAGGCAGCTACACGATGCTTCACAGGGTGCAGGACGTAAAATACCACTTTGCCACTGACCACTAACTAAGCACCAACACTTTACAGTAGACTTCCCCTGCTGCTCTTCCTCTACTCCTACGTCCAAGGGGTCCTCACAGAAGGGCTGTGTTCCATCCTCACTTCATGCCCTGCAGCCCTATTTCCCATTAGTAGAGAAGACAGACAGACTTCCTACTCTGATAAACCACATTCATTCTCTCTCCCTTCATCATCATGGTACAGTCAATAAAGGCTGATGATAACCCAGGGGGTTTCCATTTTTAGCTCTAACATAATGGGTGTGTGCATGGTCATTCACTTCAGTCATGTCGAACCCTTCACTACCCAATGGACTGAAGCCTGCCAAGCTCCTCTGTCCACGGGACTCTCCAGACAAGAATACTGGAGTGGGTTGCTGTGCCTTCCTACAGGGGATCTGCCCACCTGAGGGATCAAACCCCATGTCTCCTGCACCCGGGTGGGTTCTTTACTGCGGAGCCATCAGGGACGCCCCTAACATAACACACAGATCAGCAAAGGATTTAAGAACCAGCGGTGATGAAACCGTCTCACAGCAGCAGATAATCCGAAGGGGATGAAATGTGACAGAACACATTGGGTGTACCACTAAACGGCCTCCGCAGTCACTGCTCCTGTTAGAACTTTGGTCTGTATGAAGCAGCAAATATCAGTTTAAGGCCTGTTACCACATCTAGTCAACAAATTGGGAACTAGTTTCCGAAAAAGAAGGAAAGTAACATTTCAAAATCTGATATTATCTTAAGCAAAAGACAGAGAACATACAAATGTGAAATCAATCAAGCATGTGAACCAAATGTCTTGCTTTCCCATTAATAATGAGAACATGAAGGTAATTATCCGAAGCACTTCTATGAATTAGCAAATCCCTAGACAAGTAGATGCTTCTCTTAATGAGGGGACTCTTCACACATTTCAGCAGCCACCCCCATCCCTACTCTCACCCACCACTTAACTCACTGGATAAAACACCAACCAGCAATAACATCAAGAAAGAAACACCAACTACTCCTTGTCCTTCATTCAGCAGCCATTCCACCAACAGTCAACAGGATACCAATTTAATAAATTTCGTTATATCCACGATGCTGTGCAACTGCCACCATTATAATTTCAGAACACTTTCATCATCCCGAAGAAAAACCCTTTACTCACAGCACTCACTCCCCAACCCCTGGCAACCACCCATCTACTTACTGCCTCTTCCCATTTGCTTGTTTTGAGCATGTCCTTTAAATGGAAACATACGATAAGTGGTCTTTCATGTCTCACATCTTTCACGTGGTATTATGCTTTCAGGTTCACTCAGGTTGTTCCATATGTCAGTACTTTATTTCCTTCTATGGCAGAACGTATATAGTGTGTTCATATACCATATTGTGTTTATCCATAAAAATATACTTTTGAGACTGCAGCCATAACAGCAAGTGCACTGAGAACCACTTTAATAAAATCTCATTATAATGATAAAAAATAATCTTATTTTTTTTATAACAAGAAAATATAACTGAGAATCAGCTGTGAGAAGAAAGGCTCTATCTGATGCCATATGCAGAAAAAAAAAATCATTAACACAAATAACTAAACCATTGGAGTCAAATCACATAAAGGAAATATTTGAATCCCCCAACCTGTTTGGTTCAGAGAACTTCAACCAAATCCATTAAAAAATAATAATAATAAAAAGCACCACTCTCTCATTAAGCGGAAAAATAAATCTTTCAGGGTCTAAGTCTTGGGTAGATGGTCCAAAGAAACAACCAGCCAGCCATTTCCGAGGAAAGCAGTCTTCTTCCCAACAGATCATGTGCTCAGGACAAACAGCACAGGCAGGCACTCAGGCACTGTTTAAAATGGCAGAAATGATACAGATGCAATCTATGGAAATACTCTTTCAAAGTATGAAATCCTGTAAAGTTTTAAGCCTCCCACTGGCTGCATTTGCTTTCCAGTTTCCTTGCACACACTCACTCACAATGAACCAGACTGTAACACGGTTTCAAGGATCCTCGTATCTTCATGACTGGCCTGTTTGAATACATCCTTGATTTTCACAGCAATGTATCACTCTCTGACGGGTCACGTGAGCTCGTTTCTATGAGATGGTCTACATACCAGCTGACCCAATTCCTCTCCAGCCTGCACCAATTTCACAGTGGAAAATGAACGATGAATTATTCTACAGCACAGAAGGACAGGAATAAACAGAAAGCCCCAATGAGCCCTCCTCCATAACTTAGCACAGAAAGATTTTTTTATTCTTCTGCTACTAAAGAAAAGTACCCATGTCTTTTAGCACATAAGATAAACTCAAAATAAGAAAACTGGTTTAGTCATTACATAACTATCTGAGCTATAAATTTACTAATCCGATCATCAAAAGACCAGCCTAAGAATATAGTGAGGATATTTAACAATATTCTGCCACTGTAGCATCACCACAGAAGTTTAGACAAGTCTGTGGGAAAGAATTTTAAGCTAAAACTTCTAGCAGATCTAGAGGGTAACAGGAAAATGCCCAGTGAGCATATGTAGAATCCTGAGAGAAGCACCTGGATCACACAACAGTACCAACCTTCAAACACTAGAAAATCAGCAACTGAGGAATCCATCTATAGCCAGGAGTTTATTAAAATCAGTAGCCAAGATCTTTAGGCAAACTACCCCAAAGAGAGACTTCTTGAACAATCTCAAAAGAATGGTCTGAAGCCCAATCATTTCATTTCTTTCAAAACATTTCAGAACATCTAGTAGGTGCAGGAAATAGAAATCAAACTTATTGCATTACAAAAAAGGCAGACAAAACTGCAATATATACATGCTAAATTTCATATATATATATGTATATGAATGAAATCAAACACAATAGTAATGCATAGAAATATATTTTAAAAATTTCAGGTTCCTTAGGTGAAAAAGAAAGGATGGGTCCATAATGTAATGAATACATTGTCTATTTTCTCTGTAAAACATATACCAAGATGCATAGGCATGTTTAAATCAAATGAAGTGACCCACTTATACATAGATCCTGTGTAACAAATGGCTGTAATGGACACAAGGCTATAAACTGAAACATTTAATAAAATTAGCATTCTATTAGTAACATCTGATAAAAATTCTTTTGAGTAACTATCACAATAAGCATAATATAGTAATCAATAAAATATCCAACGGTATGAGGCTCAAAAGTCTAGGGGAAAAAACCCCATAGTTAATAGGAAATGACAGGCACATTAGAGATACTCTAATCTGGAGCAAATGGGGGGAAAGAGGAGAATTATTGGGTTGGCCAGTAAATTCACTTGGATTTTTTCATAAACTATAACAAAAAAACCCAAACAAACTTTTTGAGCAACCCAATAACTGGCACTGATCTAATAAGCAACTCCCAAACCTAAAAAAAGAATGAATATAACCAATTTTTAATAATTCTACAATATATCAGTAATCTTTCTTTTTTTAAAAAATACACATTCTCAGTTCTATTGAACACTGTGAGACTGTATTTTAACTGCTTAGAGGTGGCTGGGGTGTGGAACAGGAGGAATCACATTAATAACATTTACAACATGACAGTTATTCAGGAAGATTATATAATCTGTCCAAAAATTATGCAAGTGGGGTCTCTTCTGCAATACAAAACAGCTAACTCATACAATTTGGAACAGGCTAGCTTATTATAAAGACTGAAAATGGAAGATATATCTCAGTAGTAAGTTACTTTTAATGATTAAGTTAAAATTTTTATTGAGTTTTTTTTTTTATTCCAACTCTTAGTTAGCTGAGCTTTTAAGGCATAAAGTAAAACGAATGACTTTATTTTAAATCAAATGAAAGTAATCACAGTTATTACCTAGGGCAAGCATATATCACTATGTAACAAAAAGCAGATTCAGAGGAGTTATACGAATTATCCAAACTTAAATAGCAATTCAATAAAAGTTATAACCACTAAATCCTACAAATAAAAGTTGAAATTACAAGACTAGTAATCCACAATAAAAAGTCATTTCAGTAAATTAGGTCTGTTATATGCCTGGACAGATTTACAGTCTAAGAGCCCAAAGGCTTGCAAGTGTGAGAAGCTAGCCTTAAATACATGATACAGTGCAGGTGGCTTAAGGAGTAATCCATGAGAAGGCTGAGAAAGACTTTCAACTTTGGTTATTGTTTCTGGTTTTCTCCAAAACTATCCAGCTTATTGCTATATATCCTACTGATTTATAAGTAAGAATATAAAAAACAAAATTAAAAAAACCTATTATATTGCTTAGTTGCTCTAAAATATGGAAATAATAGAAGGTTAAAATTAAACATTAAGAACTAGACTAAATGAAATAAAGTTTGGAGAAAAAAATAAATGTTCAAAATTCAATAATTAAAATCTCAAAAAACAGATGTCTGACTTTAAATGAGAAAAATCTAAGGGACTTAAAAGGGGGAAGCTTAAATGGCCAAATCCTATGTAAATAAAGCACTCAACATCAATGAACAGACTTATTATATACAAATTATAATTATATATTAATTATGTATAAATAGAAGGGTTTTTGCCCTTAACTTTAGATCCACCCTCCCTGGAGAAGGAAATGGCAACCCACTCCAGTACTCTTGCCTGGAGAATCCCATGGAGGGAGGAGCCTGGTAAGCTACACTCCATGGGGTCGCAAAGAGTCAGACACGACTGAGTGACTTCACATTCACGTTCACGTTAGATCCACCCACATGGAGAAGCCTGATTTTGTATGCTAGTGAATCTAGTTGATTATACAGTATGGCACATTTATCAAAACATAAAATCAAGCCACAGCACCATAGTTCAAAAAAGTTAAAATGATCACAAATTGGTGAATTATCACACAATCATGAAATAAAATTACACAACCACTGCAATCATCACTTCAAGAAATTTCATTTAAGTTTGTGAGGAAATGTTCAGGCTATGCTGTCAATTGACATGTAGGTTTATTTATATCTGTGTATGTATGAATCAAAGAAAATCTCAAAATGCTACCAGTGCTTTGAATTACTTTTAATTTTCTTTTATACTTTCCAAACTTAATATAACAAACATACATTGTTTTTATAATCAAACAAAAATCACAGAAGGAAAACAAAAGATCATCTTAGTTATGGTGTGATCTAAAGTGACAACAGTCACACTCACCCAAAGCACAACCTGTGTGTTACTGAGAAGAGGAGAGACTTGACTTCCCAGGTCCCATTCTCCAGAAGGCTGAGAATCAGCTGACAAAATCTTATTGGGTGCTCGCATGCTCCTACTTCCCTATTTTCAAAAATAACTTACAAGTCTATAGTAATTGTGTACAACATTACAAAAACCAGAGAAAGCATTTGGTAAATATTTAGCCTGTGAAGAAAGTCAATGGGGTCCCTCTCGAAGAAGGGTCAAGAATGAGATCTGAAAAGCTTTGCCAAGTGAAGAACTAAAGGAATAAGATGATCAACAGTAGCAAGATGAGCAGAATTACTAGAAACGAAGACACTCCACTGCTCAAAAAGGTAAAATACCAATGGGAATGCAGATGGAGGTTTGCATCTGTGGAAACTGCACACGAATCCACCCTTTCCTAGCTGTGACAATGCTACTACGTGATGACAAAACTAGCGCAAATAAAATGAATGCAGATCAGAATTTACACTCTAGGCTATATAGCCAAGGTAAATCCTATCCCTAAATTAGTTAGTCCTTAGAAGAACTGGCCTGTAATGGGGGCGGGGGAAGAGAGACCAACAAATGACAATACTGCTGAGGATGCACCTAGCCTAATTCATTTTGACCAATTGTGGTTAATATACACTTTATTGTAAAAAGGACATCATTTAGAATCAGTGGAAACCTTAAGGGTAACACTATGGAGAAATGACAATATGACATGAACTCATAACCAGTTTACTTACAGCTTTTAATAAGGCCAAATTTTTACCTCATTTTGTTCTCTTATTTAGTACTAGGATAACTTATTAATTGCTCTGAGAAATGAAGAATCACTCTATAATACTAACAAATCATCTGAAGCATCAGTGAAGTACTTAAAATGTGCTACCTACAGGGTTAGGAACGAACCTATTTTTATACTATTATCGCAAATGTAATCCATCTCCGAATTCAACCTTTTAAAAGTAAATCAAAATGGCAATAATAGTTTGAAACGTTAGATTAACTGAACATTCATTTGGGAGTTGAAAAGCAGGACATCAAATATTTATTTCTAACTGATGATAAAACAGCTGTGTTTCTTGGATAGGTAAGTTCAGGAGACAGAGTTCAAGTTTAAGACTCTCAGAGAGACTGGGGGCTAAAAAAAAATGCTGGTTGGGGCATACTTTGTCCTTTATTTAGCTTACTTTGGGTCATAGAAAATTAAGTTCTCATCAGATCTCCTGCCAGTTCCCATGGAAACTCTATCAAGCTATAAAAAATGTACAAGGAATCTCAGAAAAGAAGAAAACTGGATGTTAAGAGTTCTCTCCAGGCCCTTCCTTTCCCAGACCCACTCCCACTTCCTCTATGAGTCAGGCAGATACAAGTCAGGGCCACTGAGCACTTAGGGATCAAAAAGGTTTTCTTAAAAAGAAGGGCAAGCAATTGAGCGTCATCTTCTTAAGATTGGTTTTCAAGCCAACAGAGGCCAAAGAAAATAAAATGAATGGCCATCTTCCTTTTCTCTCATTCAACCTTATGAGGACACGGAATAGAACAAGTTCACAGTTTGTCATGTTATATACTGCTCCCTGTTCTTCATTTTCCCAAGCCCTGACTCAGTAGTTTGCTGTTATCGATTGGGCTCTTACAATGTGCTGAGCACTGCAGTAAGTACTTTCCATATATTACCTCATTTAATGCTCATGACAGGCCTGGATTAGGTAATGCTACCCCACAGAGTCAAACCCACGTCTTTTTGCTTCCAAAAGTCCATATGCGAAACCACAACAAATAGCCAAAAATAGGATATTGACTAAATACTCAATTGCTGTTAAATAATAAAAGTACCTCATGTAAGAGTCTATTTAAATGATACAGAGAAACCATCATATGGAAGGTTACAAAACACTAAGTACCATATAAGTATTAGCTAAGCTGAAAATTATGCAAATACCCATAATGCATAAAAAGAAGATTGGAATAATACATACTTAAGTATTAACAGATGCTACCCTGGGTGGTAGTTTCTTTTTGCTTTAACTTTTCTTTCAGAAATATTTTTTTTAGAGTGAATAAGTGTTGCTTTTGTCACTGATAAAACAGGCAGTGTGTTATTTATAGCAAAGCAGCAAAAACAAAATACACTGTCATACAGAATGGACATTCTCCCCAATATTAGCTGAATTCATACTCACACTTTCAAGCAGAAAAATTATGGTCATAGAGAAAACTAGGCTGAATAACAACAAAAACTCTTTAGTACTTTTAAGTACATAAAAATGAAATACAAATGCAAAGATGTCATGTTGGCCAATATATATGATATTTTAACTATTTATGATACTAGTATTTGAAGAATATACACCCACAAACACATCTGTCTATATTGGCTGAAAATATCTCTGGAAAAGATTTACAAGGAAATGATACTACTAGTTACTTCTGAGGAGGTAAACCGAATTGCTGAAGGACCAGGGTAGAAGGGAGCTCTTTGATTAATACACCATTTGTCAGTATTTTGAGTTTTAAATGTATTACCTACTCAATTAACACAAGAAGTAAGACTAACACATCCCCCTCACACACACACACACACACACACACACAAGAAAAACTTAAAACAATGTTATTGACTTTCCAACAAATGCCTAAAAGATATGTGAACTAATTTAAGGGTGTACCTATTTTATACAATAATTTGTCAAAAATATCCTGTGTTTCCATATTGGCTTTCCTGCCAAATGACTTCAAAATATCTGTTTCAGCAAATGAAACAACAAAGAGGATTTAGTTTCTTGATTTGACTTTGAAAGTCTTCAGGAGAAAATAAAAAAAGATGCATGGCTTTATCCATATACGTCCTTTCTAAAAATGAAACCTCCATCTATTTTTTTAAAAAAGTAAAGAACATGTTATATAAAAACAACCAAAAAACGTTTCAAATTATGTCTTCCTGGCTGTTTAAAAATTAAATTTAAAAAGTATCTTTGCCTTGCCATAGATACATATCAATGCAAAGAGGAATCTCTGCAAGAAAAGGAAGAAGAACCCCAAAATCAACCTGGACTCACAGGGTGGAGGACAGGGACAGTGGCTGGGAGTCAGGGGAGAAACAAACCCAATTATCAGTTGTAAGGAGGAGGACCATGCAGAGAAGACACACGTTCCCAGATTTGGAAGCAGGTCCCAGTGTCAACTAAATGGTTTCTCTTTTCTTAACGAGTACAACACCCAAGCACCCACAAGATCTTGCGTTTGGGGCAGTATAGAGCTGACCTATCACCGGAGCACCTAGCAAGCACACACATCCCCTGGCCCAATGCTGGCTAGAAGGAGTGACCAACAGTTTCTTCCTCATGCATGCTTTCCCTTTTCCAAAAACAGAGCAAGTGATGGCTCAAGCAGGCAATTTAAAATGTACACAGCATCGCCTAGGCTTTCAAATTCTATGCTCATCCGAGACAGCCCAAGCCCAAGGAGAAACTGGAACTGCCAAGCAAACCGAGTGGACTTGTTCAGACAGAAGCTGATGCGTTGTCAGCTTTGGTCATGGACCAAGTTCCATGCTGCTGGGAGGAAGAACAGAAACAAGAAAAGATAACATTTAGCAAATCACTTTTTCCCTCTTAAGGCCAGAAAGGTCCCAGGGATCCAATGCAATGGCCAGGTCAGACAGCTCGGCAGATGGGCTTGTGAACTGGAACAGGAGCGCTACTCCAAGATTGGAATTCTGAAGCTGTTCGGGTTGTGGGTCTGAGCACCTCTGAGGAGGGGGATGGAAAATGGAAGGCAGAAGAGTCGGGAAGGAGGAAACCACCAGAAGGTTAGAGACAGAAGGAAAGGAAGAAGGAGTAGGTGTGTGAAAAGGAGAAAATATGAGAGGTTATCAATATCACATTCACTCTCAGAACGGCAAGAGAGACACAATAAATCTATCTAAGAGACTTAGTGATCATATGACCATTTTCCCTTCAGAAACTCTGATTAGCGACCACCAAACCAGCAGCACTGAAGAACAGCAACACGGCTTATCCTTGTCTTTCATCTTCAAAAACCCTCCCATGCTGTGGAGTTCAAACCACACACAGCTTTTCTTCCCCTTGGCTGACAATGCCACTGGCAATGGAAGAAACTAGTGGAAAATGTGAAAAGGCTCTGGGCCTCCTCAAGGGGTCAGTCATTCTGACACCTTTGGTTTCCAAAGCCATGTTGGCCAAATGTAGCAAGCTGATGAATGATAGAGGAAAACAATCAGCTGAAGACACGAGCTCCAGAAAAGGAGCAAATAGGCGCTTACCCCAGTGGGAAAACTGTGACCCCAACCATAGCAGTTTAAACTTTAAATTTCAGATGAAAAGACAGAAAAAGCACTCTGACCGTAACAGTAATGTGAGTATAGCGGGAAAATAATGAATTCAATCTCCGAGCTTTCTCTTACGGAAGCAGGAGTCTGGTAGGTTAAGGATAATTAAAGCCACGCCATAGAGGGAGGTAGAGATTTATCTTCACACATTTAAACGCACCTCTCAAATCTTGTGTTTTGGCTACTGCAGGTATTCACATTATATTGTTATTTCAAGTAAAATATGTCTTTGGTGTCAAAAAATTAAACTTAAGGACTATAAAAAGATCAAGTAGATCAATCAATTCAGCAAAAACAGGGCAAAAAAAGGTTCATTCCCCTTTTGCTGACAAGAAAATTAAGGAAATAAAAGGAACCATAAGCCAAGGTCATGGGGTTACATGAACAAGGATTAGGTGTACTTCACGTCCCTGGGTACCAGGCAATGATGTTCTCCCACCTCTGGCCCAGGCAAGGGAAATTAGCCTGCCCTTTCCCCTACCGGGAAAACTACACAATGATCAGTATTTGGGTTGGCTGTAGTTACAGGAAAACTCGAGTGAACTTTTTGGCCAACCCAGGAGATGCCCATTACGTCAGAGAGTCTCATCAGAGATACCAGGATGACCAATGACCCTTTCTGGGTTCTTAAGTAAGATCTTACAAAGGCAGATTCCTTTGTATTTTTCAGATCAAGAAAACAAAGCAGACTGAAAGAAAGAAATTCACCCCAATCTTCAGCTGTGTATCTTTTGGCCTCTGAGGTCACAAAAACACCCCGTCTGTTCATTGTGATGCAGGCTGATAACTGTGGATGCGCCGCAGGGCTGCACTTGAGGTGCTAGTTTCTATTTCCATCCCGAGGAGCTCACATGGGTCCACCCTTTGTGCCCTTCCCCAAAAGTTACTCCTCAGGCAGCGGGCTGCTTCCATCGCTTCCCTGTACCTGCACACCGGAGGAGTCACAGCTGTTCCAACCACCATGCCCATTTTGCAAACGGAGAGACAGAGGCGGTGAGGACGCGCAGACCATATGGTTGGTTAGGCATGCATCTCTCAGCTCCTAAGACTCACTAGGAGAGTAAAGAAGCTTCTGCTGCTGTCGAGCTGCATGTGGCAAGATTTCACTGCAACGTTCAACCAATTCCTAATCAGGGCCCAGGTCACTCCACTATTTACTTCCCTCCTCTCCTCCTTTCCCTCGAGGTCTATATTAGGATGAGGCTAAGGGGAGTCAGAGGTTTACAGGCCCCCTGTTGGGGGCCTCCAGCAGGAAAACCCCATGCTCAATTGGCCTCTCCTACCCAACAGTCCTCCCCGCCTCCTCCCCACATCCAAGTCTAGCCTGACAGGCTCTGAGGAGCCGGGCTCAGCAGCAGCCTGCCAGGCTATAAGGCAAGCCATACGTCGCAGAAATGGCCAAGTGGAGCCAGTCAGGGACTTATTTATTTCCAATTCATCTGGACTAGTGTTGGGGAAGATGGACATTATGGAGCCCCCGTCCCTGGGAATGAGCACGGCCGGCAACAGTCAGGGGCCATCAAGCATCTGTCATTCAGAGGTTTAAAATCATAATGAAGGATTCAAGTGAGAAATATTCACTTACTGCCTACTAGTTGGGTAAGCCCCTCTGTCAAAAATCGTTTTTTAAAGAGAACAAATTACAAATGCTGCACAGGTTTCAAAAAGACGCAGGAACGGCCCCAAAGTAGACCTCCCAAACCAAGGAGCGGCTGCTCCGGCTGCCTCAGAAACAGCCCCCGGGCACACTGCCAGTGAGGGGGAGTCGTCAGTTCATAACCACAACTCACATCCCGAAAAACACACGAGAAACACCCTCATTCCACCTATTTGTAAGGCCATGGTTTTTATCTGTCAGACAGAGCTACGCCTAAAGTCTCTTTGGAGTGGGGCTCGAGGTCTATATTAGAATGAGGAAATTGAAGACGACAGGTGACAGAAAAACCATCTGCCTGGCTCAGAGCTATGCGACTGTCTCTTATACACATCTCTTCCTCTATGAGTCAGGCAGATACAAGTCAGGGCCACTGAGCACTTAGGGATCAAAAAGGTTTTCTTAAAAAGAAGGGCAAGCAATTGAGCGTCATCTTCTTAAGATTGGTTTTCAAGCCAACAGAGGCCGAAGAAAATAAAATGAATGGCCATCTTCCTTTTCTCTCATTCAACCTTATGAGGACACGGAATAGAACAAGTTCACAGTTTGTCATGTTATATACTGCTCCCTGTTCTTCATTTTCCCAAGCCCTGACTCAGTAGTTTGCTGTTATCGATTGGGCTCTTACAATGTGCTGAGCACTGCAGTAAGTACTTTCCNCTCCTTTCCCTCGAGGTCTATATTAGGATGAGGCTAAGGGGAGTCAGAGGTTTACAGGCCCCCTGTTGGGGGCCTCCAGCAGGAAAACCCCATGCTCAATTGGCCTCTCCTACCCAACAGTCCTCCCCGCCTCCTCCCCACATCCAAGTCTAGCCTGACAGGCTCTGAGGAGCCGGGCTCAGCAGCAGCCTGCCAGGCTATAAGGCAAGCCATACGTCGCAGAAATGGCCAAGTGGAGCCAGTCAGGGACTTATTTATTTCCAATTCATCTGGACTAGTGTTGGGGAAGATGGACATTATGGAGCCCCCGTCCCTGGGAATGAGCACGGCCGGCAACAGTCAGGGGCCATCAAGCATCTGTCATTCAGAGGTTTAAAATCATAATGAAGGATTCAAGTGAGAAATATTCACTTACTGCCTACTAGTTGGGTAAGCCCCTCTGTCAAAAATCGTTTTTTAAAGAGAACAAATTACAAATGCTGCACAGGTTTCAAAAAGACGCAGGAACGGCCCCAAAGAAGACCTCCCAAACCAAGGAGCGGCTGCTCCGGCTGCCTCAGAAACAGCCCCCGGGCACACTGCCAGTGAGGGGGAGTCGTCAGTTCATAACCACAACTCACATCCCGAAAAACACACGAGAAACACCCTCATTCCACCTATTTGTAAGGCCATGGTTTTTATCTGTCAGACAGAGCTACGCCTAAAGTCTCTTTGGAGTGGGGCTCGAGGTCTATATTAGAATGAGGAAATTGAAGACGACAGGTGACAGAAAAACCATCTGCCTGGCTCAGAGCTATGCGATGAGCTCTCTACATCCCTTCTCTATATCCAAAGACTTCCGATTTTTAAGAACTGCCAGGTGGAGGACAAACTCCACTGCTTCTGTAGAGATTTATTACTGGGGGATCCTAATGTGGTTCCTGACGTCAGGAGCTAAGACCTGAAGAAAAAGGTCAGGCAGGCTCTTTGCCTGATACGGGTGAGGGAGGGAGGTCAGACCTGGGAATGGATACTCCAGAAACCAGCACAGGCGAATGAGAGGATGGAGGGGCCCCCAAATTACATGGGGAGCCAGGAATAGAGGACCGTGCTAAGATCCTTACAGAAAAAGAAGTGTGAAGGCAGGAAGCTGTGAAAGGGCTTGGCACGTCGATGCAAGGGTGAGAAGTTCTTTGTGATGTATCATATGGAGGGTAGAGTAGGAAGCGAGACTGGAAATGGAAACATCCCTAAATGACATTATGATATTTTATACACAACCAGCTTTCTTTTCTCTTCATTTAAGGAGGCAGGAGCTCTCCTGCAGGCATCTGGGTACACGAGAGTCTGTGAAGTGACCATGACTGTGAACACAGAAAGCGGTTCTGACAGCACTGTGAAGGACGGCAGAGACTAGAAGGAGCAGATCCGCTTAAGACGCAGCTGCAATAACTGAGAGATAAGGAGCATACAGACTCATAGCCATGGGTAACGCTGGGTAAAGGAAGATTTGGAAGTGGTAACTATGGCAGAATGAGGTGAACTTGGGATGGGGAGATTGCCAATACTAAAGTTTGGGATGATGGCTGGGTGGTGACAATATTTAAGACCACCAAAAGGTACCAAGGCGGTTTGTGGGCAGAGGAGAAAACCACATGAAAGCCAAAAACTACATTTTAGACCTAATAGCTGACACCTCTCTCCTGGTATCTCTATCTGGGGATTCCAGCAGTTGGAAGTACATCTGAAGGCAGAGAAAGAAGGGGTGGAAATATTCATATGTAAGAGGCCGCTGAAGCCACTGAGTGCATGAGGTCACACAGCAGGTGGGACCTCTCCTATCTCTGAAAGACAACTATGATCTGTACAATTCACATTAATATTAATCCAATCCTGCCAAGAGACATGTTTCTTATCTCACCAGATATTCAAATCTGTTCTTATTCAACTTTGCACATTTTGATGTAATCTTATCGCAGTTAGACTGTAGGCAGCTTGTGACAGAGATGATACTATATTCACATTTTACCTCCCAAAAGGTACCCAACCATCATGTGGCTTTTCTGGACTATTAGTTCCATGAGCACAGATGTTTTTAAGTTTCCAATCCCAATGTCTTGAACAAGGTGTGGTATGGAGTAGTTGCTCAAGAACTATTTACTGAATAATAAAAATGAGTTGATTTCACCAGGCTTCCTCTTTTGGCTTTCTTATACTATCAAGTGACGAGGCATGATCAAAGCTTTAGGGGCTCAGTCCTCAATAAGCCTATTCAACCTTTGTCTTCCGAATAGGGCCACCTGCTCATTAGCCCAGCCCAGTCCAATCACTCTTTACAGCCAGAAGAGGAGGGAAGGCAAAGCCATGGAAAAAATATCCAGTCCAAAAAGACTAGACTGAAGACAAAAACTGAGATTCCTATAGTGACAGAAGAAATGCAGGCACAGCTCCCCATGGCACACACCTACGCAAGTGACCTGTTCCACGTGGCACTGCAGACCAGGCCTCTGCTAATTATCCCTAATGTCCTATTCATCAGCCTTAAATGGGATGAGCATGGTTCATCAAAAGCTCCTGCCAGAATGATTTCTCCCAGGGCGTGCCATATTTCAAAATGCTAATGATCAAAGTCGAAATGATGGAAGCCCTGTGACTACAGCAGCCTTCTTAAGTAGACATCAGCACTGATTCTTCAAGGAAGGGTAAACAAGACAGAAGTCTTCGGGTGAGCCTGCCAGCAACACTAGAAATGTGCTCGAGTGAGTAATGGCTGTCCTAGTCATCTTTCAGTTGCTAAGCTGTATCTGACTTTTGTAACCTCAGGGATGGTAGCCCGCCAGGTTCCTCTGTCCATGGGGTTCTCCAGGCAAGAATACTGGAGTGGGTTGCAATTTCCTTCTCCAGGGATCTTCCTCGATCAGGGATCAGACCCACATCTCCTGCACTGGCAGATGGATTCTTTACCACTGAGCCACCAGAGAAACCCAAGTATTGGTTATTCTGTATCAACTGCCAACTGGTCTGGAGATCACAGGCATTAAAGAGAAGAAAGGAGAAGAAAGGAGGGAAAGAAAAAAAATGCAAGAAAGACAAGATAGGCAGGGGGTCAGAGGTGAAAGAACATCAACATAAAACCCCAACTGATGGATTACTTTTCAAAGGAACTTATCACTAAAGTATAAAACTTAAGAATGAGAACTCCAGTCAGGAGTCAACTGGCCAGACAGATGAAGATGCATCACTTACATTTCCATCTCCATTGTCCTATGCCCTTCCATCTGTGTCTTACCCTCTTCTGATGACAGCATGGGTTTTGGGTTTTGACCCTACCCTAAACCAGTAGGATCTCATTGTAACCCATCACATCCTTAAAGATTATTTCCATATAAAGTCACATTCTGAGGTTCCAAAACAACATGAATTCTAAGGGGACACTACTCAGCCCACTACACCTATCATCATGAAACCACCAGGAAAGACTGTCCAAGCCAGCAGCCCTTATAGGGTAGAACTGCAACGCTTAGCCACATGCCAATGCAGGAGACCCGAGAGACACAGGTTTGATCCCTGGACTAGGAAGATCCCTGGAGGAGGGCATGGCCACCCACTCAAGTATTCTTGTCTGGAGAATCCGATGGACAGAGAAGCCTGGCGAGCTACAGTCCATGGGGTCTCAAAGAGTTGGACACAACTGAGCACAAACACAGGAAAACCTGAAAGCTTGCCAGAGGAAAGATAACTAGTCAATGGAACCAAGAAGGCAGTTCTAGGTATCAACAAAAGACCTTGATTCGTAAGAATAAAACCTTTACTCAGATTTTAAATGCATTAAAACAAGAAGCACATAGCCTTTGAGCTCACAACCATATGACCTCAATTATGAAGCCCTAAGACACCACTTGAGTCACCCAACTGTAACGAATTTCTACCTTGCTGCCAAGTCATGTCAGTCATGTCCGACTCTGTGCAATCCCGTAGACGGCTGCCCACCAGGCTCCGCCGTCCCTGGGATTTTCCAGGCAAGAGTACTGGAGTGGGGTGCCATTGCCTTCTCCAGAATTTCCACCTTAGAACCAGACAATTGTGCATACTACTCTCTTGTACGCCCAAAAGTTGTTCATGTCCTTAGGAAAGACACTCAAGCAACTGGAAATATGAGCCTAACTTTCGGGACACATCAAAAACAGAGGCCACAGAAAGAAATCTTAAATAGTCTATGCCTATAATTTGGACTCACTATTTTGAATGATGTCTGATTTTGCAAATATACCAAAACCTTTCTTCCTAGAAAAGTCATATGTACTATCCCTATACAAACCCTTAGAAGATGAAACTACTAGGGAAAAAATATTGTGAGAAAAGATAACCAGAGTTGGGTTTGCTTCCCAACACAGCATATCTGGGTAGTCTCACTTTACTCTCTTCCACACACTGTAAGATATTCTGTACATTATCACTGAGCCCAAGCTCAAAAGAATCTATTCACTGTAAACCAAGAGGTATAGGAAGTTGGAAGATTTGCAATTCAGCACATTTTATAGGGTTTTTTGGCACATAAGGGTTATTTTTAAAGTAGGGGAAAAAAGCCTGTCCTCTCCCTACCCCCAAACACAGCTGAGCTGATTCAGCACAAATCTCCCCCTAAAATAAAAGCCCAGTTTGCAGAGAACAGGCATGGAAAGTTTCAGCCCTAAGGACGATATTTCAGAATCTTGGGTGAAAAGATCAGGAGTGGGTGGCTTAAGACAAGCTAATTGACAATCAGTTATAAATCTAAGGACTCTCACCAGAACCTACGAGCAACCTGGGAGTCCAGGGAAGAAGGTCTTTAAACCAAGTAAGGTCTAACAGTACCCAGAGATAGGAGAGCTTGAGGATCCTGGTATCTAATAAACCATTTCCCACAGGTAAGCCTACAGAAGAAATTTTCAGGAATGCAGTTTCGATTTCTGGTTTCTTCATTTATATAAGACGTCCTTTCTGAAGAAGGCATAAGAATATACTTCATACAAATACCACCCTTCACCAAAGAGCTACGTGCTCAGCTCAACACCCTGACGGTCTCTAAAGCACTGAGGTGCTCTGCCCCACCTACAGATAAAACAAAACCAAGAGCTCATCAAGAAGAGCTCTCAAGTGGCAGCCAGGAGAATGCTACCTTGCTGGGAACAACTGAGTTTCCAGTAACTCTACAGTCATTTCTGTTAATTACCTACACCAGACAAGAGAGCTGCTGAGTCCAGCTAAGAGGTCAATGGCATCTCCAACGACCCTTGCTCTCCTGTGGTGCACTGACACGCTCTCGTCCCATCCACGTGGGAGAAGTCTTACTCGGAAAAGGTATGGTCAGAAAATACGAGCCAATTCAAAACATCTCGATTTGGTGAATATCTTCAGCCATTTATTCAAAAAATTTACAGCCACACTGATGGTAACAGCTGGCACTGAGAAGGCAAGGACAAGCAACCTCGCATAAACCTGTCAATTTAAATCACAATGCATTCACAACCCTAGGGCCTGTTTTGATCATTAATGTAGAGGACTTTTCCATGGCGTGAGTGAATCACATTAATATGAAGTGAAAAATGTGGAGATGACAAAGGAAATGTTTAGAAAAACCAAACTAAACTGTATCAGAGATAATTAAGAACAAGAATCCCCAGACTGCCAGCTTTGTACTTAGCACAGGGGATTAAGTTAACACACAGCAAAAGTATTTTTGCGATGCAGCCTGTGAGAAGAGTAAATGAATGCTCAAGGAAGCCTCACACCCTTGAAAAGCACCCACCGGCTGAGTTGAGTGCCACGTTGGCTGAGGAAGGCTACACGGGGTCTCCTCAGGGTCCCGTGCTCACACAGGGACTGGAGCACTTAGTGTGTTCCTCAACCTGCCCTCACCCTTCTCCCCGAAGCCTCACCTCTGCCAGAAGATGAAAGAGAAAGTAAAATCGAGCTCCACACTGGCTTAGCACTGTTTGCTATGATCTCACATTGTCTGTGGAACTGAAGAAGATCATGTAATCTGACACGGGCTTCTCGAAGGAGCAATCTGAGGAAACATCATTTCTCAGGGACATCTCAAAGACTCATGAGATAATGTCTAGAGGGCTGAAGGCATTCAGAGGGTTGATCCCTGGTGCTCTGACCACCTGCGGCTATCTGTGGACAAGGATGCTGTGGCGGCAGAGAACCAACTTCTCACAGCAGGTAGGGTGTCATACCCAAGAACGGTCATACCCCCAAAGCCCCCTGACCCTGGCCATCTAACACACCAGTCAGCGTACACAACAGGAAAGCAGGCCTTTCCAGAAGCCCTTTAGCATCAGAAGCATCACTAGAAGCATGGACATCTGGGGTAAGTTTCAGTTTCTATGTCTATAAAATAGGAATGATACATATATCTTTCAGGGCAGAGGTGAAGATTCTACAAAGTGAAAACAAAATTCAGTGTTTACCAGGAACAACCAACTCAATAAATGGCAGCTCTAACTTTTTAAGCTAAAATGAGCTTTATATGAAGTGCTGTAAAAAAGCAAGTCTTTAGTTCATGCTACATACATATTGGAATGGCATGAAAATCATGCACAGGTAGCCACCGAAGAACAAACGAGCCGTATCTTCTATAGTCGACTTAGACATTCAGAATATTTTATCCCAGAGAAGCAAGGCTATTAACAGTGGTTGGGTTGCCAGCTTGGCTCATAAAAGCACATTAACTCAGAATAGAGATAATATCGTTTACATACTATACCAAACATTCTAAAAAGTGAGAACAGATTTTTCATGAGGTTCGGTCTTGAACCTGCTGGAATTGTTAAATCTGGCACACACAGAAATCATTCCCAACCACCACCCAAAAGCTCCACAACCCCAAAACCATGACCCTCAAGTAAAATAGGCTTCCAAAAAAAAGAACAATCTAAAGCAATAATTCCCTAATTTATAGCCCAATAACTTTTCAAATGTCTGCACTTATCAAGAAAATTACCTAATTTTGAGTGTCTAAAAAGAGTCTGCATAGTTTACAGAACAAATTTTAATGACATAAAAAGCACACAAAGTCAGCTACTGGTTTACAAATGAGCCTCATTCCCTAATTTACTTATTCAATGAAAACAGTGGTAAAAATTTTTAAGGAATAGATGAACTGGCGCAGGGTGGGGGTGGGGGTAGAACTTCTAGAGGCAGGACAGCCTGGATTGAGCATCTTTCTACTGCCAGGGCTGAAGCTTCATTACTTTTTGGAATTTCATTTCATCCACCATTTCTGACCCTTCAATGGTCCAAACAGGTTACAGCTTTGAACACAATGGTTCCCATGGTGACAAAAATTCCACAATCAAGGGATAGAAGTTACAGTGATTCACATGTCATTTGTAAATGCTGTATTAAACAGATTAAAAATATTTAGAGATTCTATGAAACAGCTGTGGAAAATTCCCAATGAAGATTCCCAGCTACCATCATCCTATTCCACTGAGAGCAAAATGACTTAGACATACAAACTCTTGCTTTCCTAGGGCTGACAATCTCTAAATATTAAGGAAAAAAAATACACAGAGAAAGAAACTGTTCTTGCATTCAGAACAGGACTGTAGCTCTGGTTCTCTTAGAAGGACATCACAATCTCATCATCTTACACAAAGTAAGGATGCCATTTTGGAAAACTACAGGACATGCTGAAGTCACCAAGGATCCCATGTGTCCACTACACTGGGACCATGAAGAACCCCAGAAGAAAGTAGTCAGGCAGTTCTCTCCTCCATGCATATTCCCCGAGTCAAATCTGAGTGAACGCACAGATGGCAGATGGCAAACGGGGGGATGGGCAGGGCATTCGACCAAGCAGTGTGGCAATTCAGACAGCTTCTGCATCTCTTCCAGGATATACATGTCTTCTGCCTCTTCCTCAAACCACACAAAACACAAACACACACACAAATATATACTTTAACACAAGCACATACTTATTTTGTGGAAGTAGGTATTAGGTAACACCCAAATCTGGGCAAGGGCAAATTAGTTGCCCATGGATTACATCTCTTGACCTCACCTGAAAAAGTCAGGCTATGCTAGATTCTACATGAAAGCAGTATCATTTAAAAAAAAACAAAATCTTAATAGGCATCTGGAAAAACATGAATGACTAGTTTTATGGCAGATTCTCATCCATGAGAGAGGAAAGGCAAATAATATTCCCAGCTCCCAAATGATAAAACCAAGACTCGGAGAGGTGCCTGGTTACTTTAATTAAGGCATTTAGCCAGAATTAAATCTGGGGAGTGAACCAAAGTGTATTTCCATAACTGAAATGGAGGCCACAGAATCTAACAAAGCAATGCACCACTTTACCTTCAATCTTATTTCTCTACATTCTAGAAATCCCTGCAAACTGTCTTATTATAGACTCTCTGGGATGGTCAAATAATAGTCTGGGCAGAGAAGATGATTTTTACTTCCATTATCTTGCTTAAGCTGTGACAGGCAGCCCTAATCAGCTTCCGTGCACACGGGCACACACAGGCCCACATGCACCCTCTCGGTGCCTCTTAATCACTACATGCTGCTCTCAACAGCTGCAGAGGTCTGAAGGGAACTGGCAGAAATGTGTGATGATGTACGGGCCGCCCCCCTGAGGCAGCCACTGCCCTGTCTGCTCCCAGACTCCAGAGCACATGGGTGTTAGCTGTTGCAACTGATGGGCCCAGAAGACAGGCAAGTGGTTTCAGACGGTGAGTCAGGAAAAGCAGTTTGCATCAGGAATGTTCTAGCCCGGCAGAGCTGAGCTGCGTCCTTCTCCCTACGTGGGCATACAGTATTCATCATTTATACAGTGTCACTGTGGGGGACAAAACTTGGGCTCAGCACAAACAGAATCCAATCAACTCTGATGCAGAGGCACCAGTAAATGAGGTTTCTCCCACCAAGAAGGAGACTAATTGCTTAAGAATTGCCACCAAATCTGACACTGGAGGTTAGTCCTTTTATCCTGAGACGGAGAACTTTACAAAGGCCCAGCAGGCACACAGTGTTTGAGAGCAGGGCCCTGGACTAACCTAAAACCATTTAGCAGCTGCTACCCTGAGCTGTGATCTATGCTCCCAGAGATGAAGCAGAATCCGGGAGGGCAATATTCAAACCAAGCAGGTGGAGGCCATAACACAGGCCACACAACTGGCTGCCCACGAAGTGAATATGCACTGCTACCCCTTTCAATGTGATTCTTGGACGGATTTCAATAGATATGCATACATATGGGGGCTGGTGGGGAGGGGAATGGGATTCCTTGCTTGTCTCTATGTCATTGTTTATGAGCCAGTAAATGAGTGATATGGTATCAACTTTGTGAAATAGAGATGTTAGACATTCGATCAGATAACAGGAGATCTAGAAATTGAAAGAGGCTTAAAGCCATCATTCGCACTACACTTCATGAATGAATACAAGATTCTGTCAAGTTTTATACAATGACAAATGAGCCTATTTTCTAAAGGAACCTGAGGAGATTTAATACTCATGTTAGGGAATCCAGTTTGGTGTCTCTACCTCAAAATTAGCAATTTCATCTTATGCCCAGCTTCAAAATCTCTTGTTATAATTTATCATTCTAGTGACTATGGTATATAATAAAAGGACTTATATTTATATTTATTGTTACACTACTTTGACAAACCTCTCACAACTCCCATCATTTATTTTATTTTTTTTTCCCCATCATTTAAAAACCTGCATGGAGGTAAAGAATGCTAATACGGCTTCAACATGCTGAGGCCAGACTTAGAACCATGGCCCTTCTGAACCCACAACAAAAGTTGGCCAAAAACATAACATTTCCTGGGAGAATTCCCACCGAGACAAAGTAAGGAGCAGACAAATCACAGTCCTTCTCCACACATTTCTCTCAATTACCAAAGGAAATACTCTAACTCATTCCCTCTCCTCACCCAGGACACAAAGAAATGCTTGGCACAGGCAGGGTGAGGAGGTCAAGGAAAGTCAGGGGAAGGTCAGAGGTTAATGATCCACTTGACAGAATGGCAAGTTCTGCAGCTCCTAGAACATTCTGCTCTGATAACCCAAGGAGATGCCCTCTGAGGGCCTCCAGGCTCCACCAGAAGGTCTCCCCAAGAACCGCCAGGAAACTCTACTCTTCCCCACCGAGGCAGGCTCCCTCTTCTCCCCAGAAACAGGGAAAGCAGTAAAGAGCAGCCACCTTCTTTCCCCAGCCCCAACTTTTAATGGAGGTGGCTGAAGAGAAGCAGAGAGCCAAGTGAATGGAGCTCAGGGCAATATGCAATTACTGAAACTGGAAATGAGCCTGGACCCTGGAAAGAACTCACTGTGAGCGCCTTGGCAATCACACTGTGGTCAGGGCCCCAATTTTAGACTTCTCTCAAGGGATGTCACTTCCTGAGACAGAGGCACGCCTCTCTTTGTATCAAAGCAAAATCGCTTGGGGGAGGCAAGTCATCTATCTGCCGGTCTTTGGGATTCCGTCAGAAGGGTCCAGCTTAAAACAACACACAACTATTAGTAAATAGGTTTCTGTCATCGCTTACCTTCTTCCCAATGAGCTTCTTCCGCAGAAATTCCCGGGCTTCAAACATGTAGGGAATGTCATAGAGGGGACGGAGTTTCTTGTTTTTATCCTTAAAGCGAAATAAAATATCACATCAGGAACGGGAAATCAAAGTAAAAACTGAGACAAAACACAGCCAAGAGCACAAGATACAGACAGTGCACCTGAAGAAGGCTCTGTCTTCCAGTATCACAAATATTGAATAACTGCTGGATACACAGTGAGTGATTAAGTATTTGGTTGCTTTACAGGGAACAAAATTATCTTTTACAAATGACAGGCTCAAAAATAAGCAATGAATTGTTTACGCAACAGGGAACAACCTAAATGTTCCTCAACAGGGAAACAGCTATCTAAACTGCAACATAAAAGCAGCTCACTGAGTTATCAGGGCCCTTCTAATATTTACAGATATACTATAAATCTCATTCTATTACTCTATAAGCCTTTATTAAGCACGTACCAACTATTAGCCCCAGACAAAGCACTATGTAAAGGTATGTTATAATCCTGGACTTAAAATCCTTGTAACCTAACAATAATAATAGCAGAAATCCTGTAACTATGAAGTAACACAAGGCAGTTTTGAATAAGCACCGAGTTACGGGATACAGATGAGGGACTAAGTGCTATTAGAATTCAGGGAAGTGGAAAGAAAGAAGTAATCGGGAGATGTTTCATTGACAAGGTGGGACTTAACATGAGTTTGCAGGATAGGAATGAACTAGGAAGAAAACTAGACATGGGGAAAAAAGCAAAAGTAGAGAGGCAGGAATAACCAGTATTTCAACAGACAAATAACACAATCAATCCCTTCATTATTTCTTGGAGCTCAGACTGCCCCCAAAAGAGGTGTTTTGAGCAAAACAACTGAGATGAAGAGAGAGGGTCCAGATAAAGGCAACAGAACTGGGAACTGACAGGACCTTGAGAGACGTGAGAAATGAATTAACAGCAACTGACAGGGGAATGGACAGAGGGGGTAAAGGAGAAGGAACCTGAGAAGTTTGGGGGTGGGGTAGGACAGGGTATGCAGGACTAGAGCATGTGAATAAGAAACTGGGATTGGTTGGTATGATTAATGCTTCCCCCCGCTAGCCCCTTGAGTTCCATGAGAACAGAGATCATGTCCATTTCTGTTGTCCTCTGTGACCCCAGACCCAAGTATACAGTACCTCCCTTATAGTATATATTCAAATACTTGGATGTACTAACAAAAGAAATATGCAGAATGATATGAGAACAAGTATGCCATCTGCATGAACAGATATTTGGAGAAGAAAAAAATCAGAGAAAAAAAGAGAAAATTAAGCAATAACCTCCAACCCAGATGCATGTCACTGCTTCCCATTCTGTGTGATTAGTCCACCTGGGCTCAAGTTTGTTTTGCCATCTCTTATACACCTGACACAACAAGATCTCTATGCAATTCATTCTGCACTTAAAGTATTCAAATTACGGTCTCTTAAGCAGCCAACTACACTCAAATTAAGAACACTTATCGTTTTCATCCTAATGACAATTCCGAGGTCAAAGGCATCAAAATAGAGGTTTTCCCCTAAACCAAAAGCAAGACTTGGCCTCCAGAACACATCACTTAAACATTTCAGTTCACTGGTATCACCGAGAATATGCACAATTCTTTGAGTTCAAGCTTCATAAATACCAACTTGCCTTCTCATTTCTCTGGGTTAAAAAATAAACATAGGCAGCAGGATCACTGCCGTGCTCCTCAAAGAAGTGAAGACACCTTCAGAATTGAAGGTGAGTCTTTTTTCCTTTTGCGAGTTGAAGTGTGAGAATCTACACACTCTGAACAGGAACAACTGGGATTTCTAAACTCTGATCAAGTCATATGGTGGCATGACTGCTGCCTAATAAGTATAGCCATAAACATGAACTTCTTTAAAGAAATAACCCACCACTGAGTTATTTATTTATTATGAGTGGGTCACTATTGAGAAGTCCTAAAGTAGAGTTTATGACAGCACTATTCACAGTGTAAGAAAGATTGCTAGACAGAAGATACTAGGTGTCAGTAATGAACAGAATTTTAAATAAAGACAAAAATCAATGATTAGCAGAATCGGCATCAGGAGCAAAACAGTCCCAATATATTCATATTACTCCCCTAGCAATACAGGGCAATCTATTCAGAGAGGAGGTATGTGATTACTAAGTGAATATTTGCTTTTTTTAAGTGATTTAAAGAAAATAACTAAAATTTCCCTTCCACAGCCTTAGGATATGCCATAGAACCTGATATCAGAAGCTTACCCTACTTATTCTGAAACACCACTGAGGTAAAGGCAGGGTCACTTGACTGGAACTCCAAAACGAGGAAAGCTAAGAAACAGTTTCAATAAGCATTTCAAATAAGGGCCATGGGATGAGACACACCTAAATGTGCAAACATGGCAGCCTGAACAAGAAAGGCGCTTGACTGAATTGGGCTGAGCCAAGACACTCTCAAAAAAAGAAAACAGTATATCAAACATCCCAATAAAAAACAGGGCAACTTGAGTCTGATTGTATGTCTCTCATGAACCTAGGAAAGAACTAACAGCACAAGCAGAAAACAAGATATCACAAGTGAAAATAGAATGATCTTGTTACTCTAACCCTTCAGATCCAGTAGCTATTGACATCTGTAAACATCTTACAAGAGAGATATTAGAAGTCCCTAAGAAACTACAAAATAAAAGCAATTCCTCCAAATTACCAGGTACATAAAAGCCTTTGAAATCTCTAAGAGGCAATTGAGGTATGGAATGTATTCTGAGAAAACAAGACTTTAGCCGAATCTTGTCTGCTAAAATGGACTGTCTAGTTTAGATTCTAATCTACATGGAAATGCTTTTTCTAAAAAATAAATAAATAAAAATAGAAAAGAATGCTTGATTTTTCCGGTGGGCGGATAATACACAAACCAGTATGTGCTGTAATCACTGTTCATCCTGAGAAGTGACTCTGTTTGTAGACCTGGAAATGACTCGCATTATAGGTAACTTCAATCATTTTACCTCTTCTTGGCTGGGGAAGGAAGCCCAGTATCAGTATCTCAGCATCCAAAGACATGCCTGGCATCCTCCCTCACCCTCAGGAGCTTACTTTCCTAAAACGAGGTCTCTGGTTAACACTCATCTGGAGGGAACAGAAGGGATCCCTAACACGACTAAGTGACTAACACACACGAATCAAGGTCTTTATTCTCAACCCCATCTCAGGCCTACATTTTATCCAGCCCATCTTGCAGCCAAAAAGCTGTAACCAAAAATTTTACTAGACCCAAGGATCCTGGAGGAGTTCTTAAAACAAGGCTCAATAAACATAAACCATGAAAAGATCGATAAATGTGACTCCAGTAAAATTTTAGAGTTCTTTACTAACCCATGAACAAGCCAATAGGCCAAAGCACAGACTCAGTAGCTGATAAGTGAAACAGATCAAGAAAAAGGCAGAACCAGGTGAGAGAGAACTGGAATACTGAGCCACAGGCATTGACTTCTCAGTGAGGCTTACTCTCATGTTTACATGTTAACAGACTCTAAAGAGGTAAGGGATGCAGTCATCTGGAGAAAGGCAGAGGACAGCCAATGCAAAAGTCTCGAGTTAGGAGATATCTGGTGGGTGGAAGGAAGAGCAGAGGCATCACTGTGGCTACAGCACAGAGCAAGAGGGAAGAACAATAGACAAAGACACATGTGACTTAACATCTAAAGGAATTACTTTGGCTACTGTGCTCAGAACAGACACCAAAGCAAAGAAAGGAGAAAACAAAGGAAGACTGATTAGGAGATTATGGCATTAATCTCAGTGGGAAATTATGGTAGATTACATCAAGAAGGAGCAGTGAGAATAAGTGGTTAGAATCTGGGAATATTCTGAAAGTGGGTAGATGGAATGTGAGAAGAGAAAAAAAGGGAGAAGTCAAGCATGGAGGCAAAGGAATAACTGGTGGGGTGGTGGGGTTATCACATGAGATGAGGAAGACCACAGGGAGAGGGAGGGGGGTAAGGACAGGAGTTCGATTACCGGCACGCCAAACTCTCAAGTTGAGGTGTTGCGTGGGCAGTGTGGGTGTGGAGAAAACCTCTGAGCTGGTACTTTACATTTGGGAGTGGTTAGAATATAGGTCAGAGAAGGCAATGGCAACCCACTCCAGTACTCTTGCCTGGAGGGTCCCATGGATGGAGGAGCCTGGTGGGCTACAGTCCATGGGGTTGTTAAGAGTCAGGCATGACTGAGCGACTTCACTTTCACTTTTCACTTTCATGCATTGGAGAGGGAAATGGCAACCCATGTCAGTGTTCTTGCCTGGAGAATCCCAGGGACGGTGGAGCCTGGTGGGCTGCCGTCTATGGGGTCGCACACAGAGTCGGACACAACTGAAGTGACTTAGCAGCAGCAGCATATAGGTGGTATTTAAAGTGAAGAGACTGAAAGCACAGAGGACTGGGGTATTTTAACATTAAAAGGTAAGGAATAAGTGAAGGAATGAAAAACAGGAGACTGAGAAGGAGCCATCAGTGATCTCAGCAGGACAAAGGACCAATGTTTCATCCAAGTTAAGGAAAAAAAGTGAACTGTGGGAAAGACTGGCTGTGTCAACGCACAAGGCAAGTGACTAAGATCCTTGGATTAAGCTAAGTGTGGGTCATCCGTAACCTGGCAAGTTTAATTATGGTGAAGCAGTAGGAAAGCCTGATGGGAACTGGGAATGGGAAGAGAAAAAGTGGACAAAGTGAGTACATGTCATACTTCAGAAAGTTCTGCTACAACAGAAAGACATTATGTGGTAGCCGGCAGAGGAAACAGGGTGAAGAGAAGGGGTTTCGGTTTCTGGTTTTAGAGGGAAAAAAATCACAGGCACAGTTCCCGTGGAAAGCCAGTAAGTGATAATGCAGAATGAAGAGGATAGAACTGTTAATACAATGTCTTTACATAGGGAAGGAGGGGGTGGTTTTTCACAGTAGCTCCAATAATCCACCCTAAAGCATGTGGATGCAGATACTGTTAGGTGGGTACGTGTGGTAGTGAGAGTTGTTGGAACCATCAAGAGAAACAATCCAACAGAAAAACTGGCCAAAAGGTATGAACAGGCATTTCACAAAAGAACGGCAGCAAGGCATTTAGCATATGAAGAAAGGTATCACTTCAGTAATAATCAGGGCATTGTAAACTGAGATACTTTAAGACATTGATTATACTGTCAAACTAAAAATGAGAATGTAGGGGAATGGGTATGCTGTAACCACCGATGGGAATATAATATGGTTTGGCCACTATGGCACGTTCATATGGTGCTACTCCCTAATACTTAGGAAATTCTCTTTGTTGTGCTGTGCTTAGTTGCTCAGTCGTGTCTGACTCTTTGCGACCCCATGGACTGTAGCCCACCAGGCTCCTCTATCCATGGGAATTCTCCACGCCAAGTATACTGGAGTGGGTTGCCACGCCCTCCTCCAGGGGAGCTTCCCAATCCAGGTATCAAACCCAGGTCTCAAACTCAGGTCTGCATCGCAGGCACATTCTTTGCTGTCTGAGCCACCAGGAAAGCCCAAGAATACTGGAGTACGTAGCCTATCCCTCTTCCAGGGGATCTTCCTGACCCAGGAATCGAACTGGGGTCTTCTTCATTACAGGCGGGGTTGTTTGCCAGCTGAGATCCCAAAGAAGCCCAAGGAAATTCTTCTTACAGGTAGGTATATACCAAAGGGATGTCTGGCTCGTGCAAGACAAGGAAGGCAGTGCTCATGTTTATGGTACAATCACAGAGCAGAACGCAGAGCAGTTAGTCTAAATGAGAGCAACACAATAAAACAAATCTGAAAAACCACATTGAGCAGGAAAGTAAGATGCAGAATGATAATGATTTAAATACAGACTAAAAAACAACATTATTCCTAGAGCTATGTAAACAGCCAAAATACAAAAATACCTTGAAATGAAAGTCAATGGTTGGTTACAGATGCAGGATAGGCAAAGGATGAAACTGAAGAGGAAAGAGACAGGGTCGAGGCCAAGTGCCCAAGCACTTTATCTGCAAGGCTGTGTCTTTAAAAAGAGGAGGATCTGAGCAACATGGTACAACATCAAGGCAGAAGAAGGAAAGTTTGCTGTATTATTCTATAATGTCAGGGCCTTTTTAGACTAAAAAATGATTAGAGATAGGAAAACTCCACACCTGGTTTGGTCAGCTTTTCCCTTGGCTCACAATGTCTCATACTTTTATTTCTCTCAGAGGCAGAATAATTGGCCATTCTTTTCCTCATAAGAAATGCATTAAATTCCTTTTTTCCCCCCATCTCTCAAAATAATATTCTTTCACAGATATATCTTTCCAAGAGGCAGAAGGGAATAATTTAACTACCAACGGACTCTCAAATAACCAGGGTCAAAAACAAGTTTGTTTGTTTAAAAAGGAGACTTGAAATACACTACAAGTAGCCAAGCAGAATTATACTCTATGAAGATCTTAAAACAGACTGTTGAATTAAAATAAGAACAGACACGATTCGATTTAAATGGATAAAATTTCAAAATGTAAGTGGACCAGTCCCAATTGCCCTGCCACACAAGCTCTGTTAATAAACAAAAGGCTGTGATTTCCATTTGAATTATACACTTAAAATAGGAACATTACCACATGCCCTGGGCATATTTACAATCAAGGACCTTTCAATTCCCTTGGCAGCCAGAATCCAGAATCCACAGGGATATCCAGTTTATTATCCTTGACACATACAATAGCACATTTTTATAAAAGATAGATCTAACTAGATGGAAATCTACAGCCAGCAGCTGTAGGGAAAGGGTCAAAATCATAACCACCTTGACCAAACGGAAGATATCTTACACTATCAACAAGAGCACACACAGAAGATTCAGGTATCCACTACTCCCCAGGAGTCGCTTCAAAGAAAAAGATGCTTTCTTTCTCAATTAACACTATTTCTTCCTCCAAAAAAAAATCCCTCCTAAAGGTAAATGTGTGCTGTGTGCTAAGTTGCTTCAGTTGTACCTGACTCTTTGCAGCCCCATGGACCGTAGCGCTCCAGGCTCCTCTGTCCATGTAATTCTCCAGGCAAGAAAACTGGAGTGGGTTGCCATTTTCTCCTCTAGGGGATCTTCCCAACCCAGGGATCGAACCCAGGTCTCTCATGTCTCCTGTGTTCGCAGGAGGGTTCTTTACCACTAGCACCACCTGTGCTGTGCTTAGTCACTCAGGCGTGTCTGACTCTGTGCAACCCCAGGGACTGTAGCCCGCCAGGTGCCTTCGTCCATGGGGATTCTCCAGTCAAGAATACTGGATTGAGTTGCCATGCCCTCCTCCTAGGGATCTTCCCAATCCAGGGACTGAACGCAGGTCCTCTGCACTGCAGGCAGGATTTTTACTGTCTGAGCCACCAGGGAAGCCCCTAAACATAAATAGGGTCTATTAAAAAGATGAGGTCTGGATAAGTCCTAAGTTCGCAACAATGCAATACATTTCAGACATATCTCCAAGGAGACAAAGAAGAATGTTAAATAAAAACTGAAAACAAAAAACAAAAAAACTGAGATGTGATTATAAAAATTTACAGGTGGGAGAATGGAAGAAGGCTGGACTTTGAACCATGAGATTATGTAAGACACTGGGCCCCTAAAGCATCCCATTGCTTTTATAGAACCCTTAGTTGACTACACTTCTCTCATACTCTTCGACTCACCGTTTCTATACACTTGCCCACACTTCATCAGACCTAGGACAAAAAACACTGGATCTGCTTCTCAGTCTTCCATTCGTTATGAAATGATTATGAACTTAAATTACAGCAAGGAAAGTGAGGCTTAAAGTTAAGTAACATGCCTCAAGTCATGTTAACAAGCAGAACTAGGATTCTGACCCCGGCTATCCCAGCAGCTGTAGCTGGACAGCCAGACAGAACTCTCTCTTGGCTTCTAACCATCAAAGGACAATCGATCATCACCTGTCAGTGACCCTCAAGGTTTAGTGTGGGAGTTTGGGAACATGAAGGCTGCCAGGCTCACATCAGATACTCTGATTCTGCAGGTCTGGGTTCCGGGCCCCGACTCTGTGTTTATGGTAAATAGCGAGAAGGACCATGGGGCACTTTTTGAGAAATGCTGCCAAGCGCCATTTGAGCACTTTGGCCCAACTTAAACCAATGGGAACAGAAGCAAAGGGAATCCAAAGGTTTAGACAGTCACAAGGCAACACTGAGGAGCTTGTTTAAAGTCCAAATGGCTAAGTAAGTAGGTAAATTAGTAAATAACTGGGGAACTCACGTTTCTTCCTCTGCATGTAGCTGAAGATAACTTGAAATGCTCCTTAAATTTCTTTACCGACAAGACAATTGGCAATGTAGTCTAGTTGCCAGTCTAGTAACGGTAGGAAAACAAGGTTACTAAAAATTCCTCAACCTGCCCATGGCAGGGAACAGCAGGACTGCCACCCCTCTCCCTGCCCCCCAATACAGACATCCAGTGGTCTACACCTACACTAGCCACAGCAACGGCAGAGCCAAGTGGTAAGTTTGAGGAACAGCTCCAGTTATCAAGGTCTCTGGGCAACATCCAAATAGGGAAAGAAGCAAAGCAGGTTTCGGCAGCCTCACGTTCCAGGAAGGGACTCGCTGATCATCTATGGTGCAGAGTGTGGCATTATGTTCCATTTAAGGTGCTCTTCCCCAAATCAAATTCCCTTTGCAAGACCATTATGCAAAGAGCAAAACATCTGTCTCTGGAGATGGCTCTCCCACACAATTACATCACCAATTAAGAACATTTTCAGAAGTTCTTGCTATTTATTGTGTGGATGCAGTAAGCAGAGGGGAGGGAGGTGGGACAGAAGAGGCCAAACATCAGGTTTTTTTTTTCACTATCAAGACCCTGTCAATTAATGCTTACTCCTTGGAAGAAAAGTTATGACCAACCTAGATAGTATATTCAAAAGCAGAGACATTACTTTGCCAACTAAGGTCCGTCTAGTCAAGGCTATGGTTTTTCCAATAGTCATGTATGGATGTGAGAGTTGGACTGTGAAGAAGGCTGAGCGCCAAAGAATTGATGCTTTTGAACTGTGGTGTTGGAGAAGACTCTTGAGAGTCCCTTGGACTGCAAGGAGATCCAACCAGTCCATTCTGAAGGAGATCAGCCCTGGTGTTTTTTGAAAGGAATGATGCTAAAGCTGAAACTCCAGTACTTTGGCCACCTCATGAGAAGACTTGACTTGGAAAAGACTCTGATGCTGGGAGGGATTGAGGGCAGGAGGAGAAGAGGACGACCGAGGATGAGATGGCTGGATGGCATCATGGACTTGATGGACATGAGTTTGAGTGAACTCCGGGAGTTGGTGATGGACAAGGAGGTCTGGCGTGCTGCGATTCATGGGGTCGCAAAGAGTTGGACACGAATGAGCGACTGAACTGAACTGAAGGCTGTAAGGGCTAATTATCCAAGGAGCAAACCATATGGGGTGCCTTCACTCAGCTACTGGTGGCTCCAACGGTAAAGAATCTCTCTGGAATGTGGGAGTTTCAAGTTCAATCCCTGGGTCAGGAAGATCCCCTGGATGAGGGCAGGGCAACCCACGCCAGTATTCTTGCCTGGAGAATTCCAGGGAACAGAGGAGCTTGGTGGGCTACGGTCCATGGCATCTCAAAGAGTAGGACATGACTGAGCAACTGACATTTTCACTCCTACAAATTCTGCTGGCCAGGAGAAAAAGAGAAAAGAACAACACTGCCCCGCACAGACCTCAAGGCCCGAAGGAGGCAAAGGCTCCCAAGCAGGAAGCTATGCAACCACCTGCAAGGAGGCTCCTGACCCAGGAAGGAAAAAAGAGGTGAGAAAGCCCCACCCATCTTCCTTTCCCAGCACAGGGGACAAAAACTTCCCCCACCCAGCCAGCACTCTGAAAATAAAGATCTGCTCCAAGGGCGAGTTGGAGGAATGGTGAGGATGCAGCCACTAAGACTGGGATAATGAGACAAAAAGGGCATCAGATCCTTGAAGAGAACAAAGCTCAAGTTCAGCACTCCTGAAGTCAGACAGAAAGCGCTGTCCTGGACTTGAAATCAAACATTCCTCCAGCATCTGATGGCAACAAATGATCAAGAGTTAAGTGGGCAGCTCGCTGTCACCCAGAGAATGAATAGAAGCCCAGGCTCTCAACAATGAGTCTGCACCAGCAGCTCCAGCTTGCCTCAGTTTCCTCCCAAGAGTCAGCCAGTTAAGAATAACCTGGCGTCACACAGAACACATAAAACCCAGGGGAAAATGACTTCAAAGTCCAGTCAGAATCAGGAAGGCACTAAACCTATGTACTAATACAACATCAGGCAACTCTTAAATTCACATTCAAGGACTATTTCAAGTAATAAGAACCTTGTGGGAACAAACAGATCTACACGGGTAACTAAGAAGCTACTTAGCTAAAGTTTTACAGCATCTAACATGGATGTTAACGAATGCTAAAATATCAAGCAACAGAAGAGATAAGCAGAAGTTATAGCACTGATCACTTTGCTCCTTGTATTGCTGTAATTTAATTAATTCCTGTAGGCCTTATCTTCCCTACCAGACCACAGGAAGGAAAATTTATGTGAGAGGAGAACTGATCTTAATAATACGTACAAAGTGCCTAGCATAGTGCCATTTTCCTAGAACACACTAACACAGAGAGAGAATAAGATGGGGGATGCAAAAAGGCCTTGCTAAAATATTTATTTTTTTAAAAAACTCAAACTGCACTTCTGATTAGGGGAATATGAAGTGGTCAGCACATAAGGAGAACTTAGGAAAAAAAAAAAAGAGGAGGCAGTATCACTGTGGATTCATTACTGTTAGTAATGAATGTCTCTCATATAGCACCAGTTGAATGTGAACTATTTCTAATGTCTCTCCCTTCCAGCAACTATTACCAGAAATGATTCAGTATTACATAAAGATAAGTATATTCCTGAATAATGATTAAAAAGACTCTATACTAGATATCTCACTGTACAGCTGCAAAACTAGGCTTGCTGCAAGCAGTGATGCAAAAGCGGTACTCCTGATAGTTTCTATGTGTTATGTTGGGGGCGAGGGGGGAAGCAATTTTACAAAATCTGAATACTTAGTGTTTTCTTTTTACCTAAGACTTCAAGGCAATCCTCTGCTCTCTACAAATCTGACATAATGAATTCAATTACTTGTGATCTGCGAAATAACACACTTGCAAAACTACCACTAGCTAATGGTTATACTTACAGAACACATATAATAATTCAAGTAAAGCTGAACTGATACTATAGACACAAAAACAAAAAGACCGTGAGAGTTCAACACTATATATGATGATAGTAAGCTACAATATGAAAAAAGTGAAAGTGATAGTCACCCAGTTGTGTTCAGCTCTTTGCAACCCCACAGAATATAGCCCGCCAAGTTCCCTGCCCATGGAATTCTCCAAGCAAGAATACTGGAGTGTGCTGTCATGTCGTCCTTCAGGGGATCTTTCCAACCCAAGGATCGAACCCAGGTCTTCCACACTGCAGGCAGATTCTCTTACCGCCAGAACCACCAGGGAAGCCCAAATATAAAAAGGGATAATTCCCTTAATGTGGGCTCAAAAGTACCAGCAGCCTACCTTCCTAACTAATTCACCAATCTGAGTTTATACCAAGTCTAAATTGCCTGGGTAGTATTTTTTGTGGTTGAGATGGAAGAAAAAGAAAAGGATAAAGATTGTAGAGTTGTTCCTTTGTCCTAAAAAGGCTAGTCTCTGACAACACTGAGGTGTGAGGTTCTGCTGAATGATGCACTTCACGTGCTGCTCAAATGAGCAAAGGAAGCCGAGAATAAAAATCATTAGTGTCTCTCTAGTAAGGCCCTCTTTCTACAGAGCTAATAGTTCTGAAGATGGATTGCAAACATAAATCAATGTTAACATTGGAAAAGACACACACACACACACACACACACACACACACACACACACAAAGTCTACAAATAAGAAACCAGAGTTTAAAAGCAGAAGGGAAAACGGGGATCTTCAAAGAGCAGGTCTGGGGTCTAAGAGATCTTGGAAAGTCACGAGAACCAATATATCTCAACTTGCTCAGCCCCTCTGGAACATCTTTCCTTTTCACTGGAAGCTCATAATTAACCAGTTGGCCCCGAATCTTGTTTTCTAGTAATGGAGGACAAGTCTCCCTATTTCTCATCCTTCATCCCCAGGCTAAAAATGGAGAGCCCGTGCCCTCCAAAGAGACAACCCCGTTACTTAAAGTACAGGCTGCAGGCCAGATGAAACCCATCCAGCACGCGGCGATGAGCCACCGGCCCTCCCACCATTCTAGAAGAGGGGGAAGGTCCCGCAGGAAAAGAAAATAAATCTCTTGCAGTAGGAAGGCAATCTTCTCTGCAACAGACAGCGGGCTCAGGTGAGCCCATTCAGAAAAGAACACTGTTTTGTTAGAGAAATCTTTCTTAGTGAATGCCTTCCCTTCTCCACCATGTTAAAAAATAATAATTATTATTAAAGTTTCTTCCTGTAAGAACACAGGAGGGGACAATGATGCTGGGTATGACACCATTATTTAGCTGGTGACAGTGGATCCTCTAATTGAGCCAGATTTCCAGTCAAATTTGTGCAATACATTGTAATGCAGTTCAAAAAACGGGACTGAATTATGTAAGCGCATGGCTTAAGGCCTCCCTTTAGACACAGGGCTCCTGCCTTGCCTGCTGCATCACTCCCAGATCTGAATCAGGCTGCAGGTCCAATGCCACACATTTTATCTACAAAGTCAAAGTACTCTCAGCCTGTGTTTAAATACTCAGCCTGTGGGTTTTTTTTTTTTTAAGACAGGTATCATTCTAACCCTACAAAGATGACTCTCTTGTACTGTGTAGCTTGTCATCAATATAACATCTGTCACCACTACCATCATGAAGAAATATGGGCAAAGGAAGTTACCAGAATTGTGCAAAGGCAACTTCCTCATGTACACATGCCATAGCTTTGCCAGCTGGGTGGTTCCCTGTTAGGCTCTGCAATAGGGGATGTCCAAGGGACAATGGACAGGAGGAAGAAGGGACAACTCTTTCCTATTTCAGTCAGCTTCTCCAGAGCAGTTCTTCTCTGCAATGGTAGCTTGTTCCAGCAGCACCAACTGATTCCAGCTTGCAGTTTTCCCAACACTCCCAGAAACATCCTCAACACACCCTCTCAGAGACACCAGAACAATCAACTGGCAGCCCCTCCTGGAAGGCTTAGGTCCCAGGTCCACGGAGTTCCCCTTCCACCCTTCATCGGCTCAACAGAGATCTCAGTCCTGCTTCCAATGGGTCCATCCTCCAAATGCCTGACTTCTCACATTTCGATCTCACACTTGTGTCCAGAGGTTCTATGTGTGGTGTGGTTAAAACCTCCACGTAACCCTTATGGTTCTCTTTTTGCCTTTTTAGTATTCTCATTCCTAGTTAATAATTCTTTATGTTAAGCTGTTTGTTAAAATAACTGCTGTGGTTTCTTTACTACCATAGTGGCCAAAAGCACCCTCTCTATATAACTAAACAAAAATTGTAACCAGAGTGGATCAGTCCAACTCTTGATAATCAACTCTCTCTTGAGAGAATAATGCCTCTTACCTGTTCCAGATACTTCTACCTGGCCAATCCCCATAGAGCAGGACCACCTACAATGTAAAATGTGCTCACACAAAAACCCACAAGAAAAATGGTTGGAGTGGACACAAAGAGCTTCCACAGCTAAAATGGCTGATGAAGATAGAAATGCTTCGGTTTAACAGCTGGCAGCACAAGCATCACATCAGCATAAAGGGAAGACTTCCAAACCAGTAGGTGTCAAATCCATGGAGTCTACGAGATAGAGAATTTAAACAGTAAGAGAACAACATACCCCCCCCTTTTTTTCCCCCAGCAGTTTGCTGGACCCTCATGAAGAGTGAATCATTTTATGATTTTAAAGACCAACCATAACAAGTACATATCTGGAAAAGATTGAAAAGTAAAAACTTTCACTGTGTCAGAGAGGCTACCATATTGCATGAAGAAACACATATACACAATGTGAGGGTTAGTGAGGGTGGCCAAATTCACAGAACACCCACAAAAGGTCATCTTTCCATTACAGCCAGGCGGAAAAGAGAGATAAATAGCACCAGACTTGCCGTCATGTGACTCATCATGCAGTGTTATAGGGGAATTCCAAAACTTCTTTTAAAGTCAACTGTCAAAAAAAGCAGAGCTATAATGGTTACCAGGGACTGAGGGGAAGGGGAAAGGAACTGATTAACGGGAACAAGGGCTTCAGTGCTGCAAGATGAAGTTTCGGAGAATTGTCTCCTAATGATGTGAATATCCTAAACACTTCTCAGCTGTACACTTAAACGGTTGGGAATGTAAATTTTATGCTATTTAACCATAAGGAAAAGAAAAGTGGAATTCAATCAAGGTAATAT
The DNA here is from genome assembly GCA_006410875.1 of Neotragus pygmaeus. Classification (NCBI taxonomy): domain Eukaryota; kingdom Metazoa; phylum Chordata; class Mammalia; order Artiodactyla; family Bovidae; genus Neotragus; species Neotragus pygmaeus. Next base: position 2,706,971 of record SJYV01029990.1, read on the forward strand.
TCTGATTTAAGTGGCAAGAAGCCATAGCACGTTAAAAATTCAAAACCCAAGTAAACATGAGACTTTTCAGATATGACTTCTGATCTTTACTTAGCTACAAGAAGGTATTAATTATGGATAGACTCAAACATGCTAGCCCATTTCTGATCCCAACAACTGTATTCCAAATTGTTTCCTTCATGAACAAGCCCATGACTACTCCCCTTTTTTTGTTATTTCCAGTGCCTGGATGGGACTGCTATCTTAGTGCTAAAGACTTTGCTTACTAAAATGCCAAATACTTTGTAAGGCCATCCACAAATGCCACCCACCATCCCCAGGAAACCGTCCGAGCTCTTTCAAATATCCTGTTTTCTCTCATGGTTCATCTGGCCCAAGTCAGTATCTACGTTTCTTATAGCTCATAGGTGATTAGAAACTTAACTTAAAAACAGCATCTGACTCATCTTTTTAACTCCACTGTACTCATTTAATCCTCAGTAGAATCCAACAGTCAGCAAATACAATTTTTTAACAGATGAAGGAAAAGAGGCTCAGGTAATTTAGACCAAAGCTCGCAATAGTAGAAAATGGGTGGAGCAAAAAATCGAACTCAAATTTGTTGTTGTTCAGTTGCTAAGATGTGTCCGACTCTGCAACCACATGGACTGCAGCATGCCAGGCTCCTCTGGTTTAAGTGACTCTTAACTGACTCCAAAATCCATGGCTGCTGAATTCTATTACAAGGCATCTAAGGACTCTAGGATGCCTCTCCAGTTTAGAGCAAAAGAAAAGTCTTCCTCTAAGCAATAAGCTCTTGGCTACAGGCGTAGAGTTCACATGCAAAAAGAAAAGAGAAACCAGTTGGCCTGAGCACGCCCTACCGGGAGCCCTCCCCGCAGTGGAGAGGTGCGCAAGGTGACCTCCTCACCCAGCACCCAGCGCTGCCTCACTGTGAGGTGACAGGGCTGCTGGGTGGCTTCAACAAATGCTGCTGAATGTGAGAAAACTACCCAGGGTCACTGCTAATGAGAAGCCAGAACATCTTGCCACTTAGCTACAGAATGTTCACCTAATAAATCTTACAGATTTGAACGCCACCCAAGACCAAGAGGTTACTGGAAAAGACAAACACACACAAAATTTGGAACCAGCAGCTTAAAAAAAAATGTACATCCCTATTGGCATACTTTCACAAAATAAGGTATAATGCATATGGTTGGTTATCAGTACAAATCAGAAATAAAAGGCTATAAGTAAAAACAAAACCAAAAAGCCACCTGGTATTTTCTTCTGAACAGTTTAATGGTAATATATGGTCACTTACTCTACTAAGGATATTCTTCTTTTTACCTTGATTTAGCTTCATTGATCTAATTTTAATCAAGGACAAGTGTACAGCCAAGGATAAAAGGTCAGCAACCCAAATGAAATGGGGAAGCGAGAAAAACATTCTATCTCAGCAAATGGATCATTTTATTAAGAGGTCTAAAAGTCTTATTATGGTCATGTGACACAGAGAATTAGGCACTGGGGAAAACCAATCTGTATATTCTTGTTTAATTGCGATACACAGGGTGCTGCTCAGCACACCAGAGTCATAAATGTTTAGGTTATAATAAAATGTGGAAACAATGCATTATATGCAAGAAAATCACTGTGTTGAGAATCCCTTATTTTACCTGTAAAAAATTTGTTAGTTGCCTCACACTAATTATGAACTAAGATTTAATCAGAGTTAGGCTCAAGTTAATGCATGTATAATTTATGAATTTTTAAAAAAGATTTGCCAATCGATCTGAGTATAACTAAGGGTTATGTTTTAGCATCTTAAGTGAATTAATACACTGACAATTGATAGCACTATAAATCTACCATTAATAGCAGGTCACCACAGGCTGTTTCTTGGCAGCAAAGTACTGGCCTAGCACAAAGACCCCAGTAGAGCGCTGGAAAAAGAGAGGGATGGACTGCTGTGGGCTGAGCTGCAGAAGTCATTCTGTACTCAAGTATATTTTAAAAGCAGCATCAAGTGCCAGTTGTAGGGAAAACTGCCCCTGTTCTCCATCAAGACAAATAAAAATCTCAAAAGGAGAAGGTTGATTTACAAATCACAAAATTGCAGGATTCATAAAGAAATACAAGATGCACAGAGAAGAGCCAGGAAGTGGAAGGGGCTCGGCTCTTCAAAAGGTCAGCAGCGTTTCTTGAAGAGCTGCGATCTGAGCGAGTCTGAAGGATGACCAGCTGCTACAGAGACGTGGGGAAGTGTGGCCCATCCAGGGAACTAAGAAGTGGCGGTGGCAACACAAAGGGAAAGTGAAAAAGGAAGAGAGGCAGGAGAATTGGGGCACCAAGGAACCAAGGGAGGATGGAGCTGAAGAGGAGGAGACAGAGACAGCACGCTCAGAACAGTTAGTTAGGACTGAAATGTGGCCGCTCAGGGCGCCCATAAAACTTCAGCAGGAGTCAGTTTCAGTCAGCTTCTGCAGGTTGATAAAACGGAGACGGCTAGTGTCCACTAATCTTACAAGAAAGAGTGGAAGACAAAAGAAGCGAAGAAGCCTAGGGAAAACCCCAGATTTAGCCCCACAAAAGAAGTAAATAAGTGCAAATCATCTTTATTGGATGACTTAATAAATTAAAGGTAAGGGGAAGCACAGAGAGTTGACAATTATCATATAAAGATCTGACTAGGAATGATTCATAAATATTCTACTTCCTATCCTTCTAATTACAAACTGTACGATCTGAGAACTATGTATTTATTTCCAACACGAACTTAAACTTATTCATCTCTGTAGCCCCTAGCTTCTAGGACTGGGTCTGACATATGGAACACATTCAATTAATGTTTGTTGAATAAAATTACTTAATCTCTCTGGGTTTCAATTTCCTCTTGATAGAAGAGGGGGGGAAAAAGTGGCCGGGTCTAAATGACATTCCTTCTATCTCTAAATGCCCATCAGCCTGTAAATGTTACATAAAATAGATCAATTCCCTATGATTCCTCGAAAATTTGCCATGTTTTAACATTCACATTCAAGTGAGGGCATGATAACATCAAAGCTGCATCCATTCACCTAAAAATGAGAATATATGGTATTCTGAAGATCCTCCTTTGAGGTGGAAATATCTTCATCAAATCAGGTCACAGAAAGGAAATAGAAGATTGATCTCTTCAGAGAATGTTCTGAGGAGTTTCTTTTGCCCTTCCCTCCCCCAGGACGACTGTCAGTCTCCTCAGACATGGGCAGTACTTGGAAAACTTAAAAAGATAAAAGAACCCTTTTAAAGTTCATTTTTAAAAATTCAAAAGTAATAAATCTCCAATTGTGTAAATGTCTTATTTCTTCGAGGCTTAAGCTGTTTAAGTTTTAATCCAAATTGGGAGCTACGGAAGCCGGAAAGAACAGAGAGAAGGAAAATAAATGAAGCCCCAACTTTCAGAGTAGAGACGCCCCCGGTATCAGCAGACAGATAACAGAAATACTTGTGAGACATTAAAACATCAACACTGATCAACAGCACTCAAATGAATATCCATTTTCCCATTATTATTGAGAAAGCCACACAACCTTAAAAATCAGAAGGCAATTATGTCTGCTATTGCTCTAAAATGCCAGATAGAACCAGACTCTGGGGAGAAGAGGACTCAAACCTGTGCCTACCCTTACCTGCCACCAGGTAAATACGTGTGGGGGGCTGTGGCTAACACAGCCACAGACAATGGCAGTTGTTTTAAGACAAATGCACTGACCTGCCATCACCACACCCTACAACCCCAATAACGCCACCGGCCCCTCCAATCTCTCCTGTCTTTTCTAGAACTTCACTCAACCTGCAAAATCAGAATGTAACTACAAAATAATTGGACCTCATTCCACATGAATTTTGAACAGATGGGACAAATAACAATTTAATCTAGCCTAATCCACAGGAAATATTTAGATTACAGGTTTTAGCAATAAAGCTATGGCGTGAAACAATTTTCAAAGAATAGGGAATTAATTACCAAGTGGCAATGTGTTCACACTTGGTAAATTAACACTTTGTCCTATCCGCAAATATTTAGCTGACTATATTGTGGTTTAGCTGGTAAAGAATCTGCCTGGAATGTGGGAGACCTGGGTTCGATCCCTGGGTTGGGAAGATCCCTGGAGAAGGGAAAGGCTACCCACTCCAGTATTCTGGCCTGGAGAATTCCACAACTGTATAGTCCAAAGGGTTGCAAAGAGTCGGACATGACCGAGTGACTTTCACTTTCACTTTTCTGTTGATCAATCCAGATNCCTGGGTTGGGAAGATCCCTGGAGAAGGGAAAGGCTACCCACTCCAGTATTCTGGCCTGGAGAATTCCACAACTGTATAGTCCAAAGGGTTGCAAAGAGTCGGACATGACCGAGTGACTTTCACTTTCACTTTTCTGTTGATCAATCCAGATTGAAATCAAGTAGCATGGCTTAAAATTTAGGGCAGGAAAACAAAAGTCCCAACATAACAGAATATTAGTGATTATTTGTGATTTGAAAAGACTCCTCTATATTATAACTTTAAAAATCATTTTATTTACAATTTTTCCCCAGTGCTTCTATAACAAATTGGTTTAGCAACAGTCAATTTTATTTGCTGAATTCTAGAAAAGTTACAAAGAGCTATACCTTTTCCCTTTGTGTTTCCAGTGCCTTTAAACTATGTCCTTGTAAAGTTAACAGATTATCATTATTTAATTTAGCATCAGCAGGGCTAAACTGTTCATAAAAAGAATAGAGGGATGAAGAAAATATTGATTTGATTTTTTATACCATTTTTCCAACAGGTTTATACAGTATCCAATGGTAACAGACAGTACCCCTTACAAGACTGTAACCTAAAAACTGAGTGGTGTGACAGAGGACTAAGTAGAAAGGGTTCCAGCAAGCAGATGGATGCATGACAAGGATGGGAAGCTTACTGTATGTTCCAGAGGCACCCTTGCAAAGATATGGTGGGGAAACTATAAGCAAAAATGCAAATTTTGGCCTACTAGTAAGGGTAATCTTATTCAGACAACCCATATGGGTTATGTATATGATATCATAGCCATTTAAGCATTCCAAAATTCCTTGTAGTTTAATGCATATGCTCATGCTTTTCTAAGAAAAAATAAACAAGCAGTTAAGAAACCTACCGCAAAGGATGAAAGTAAAATCAAAAATAAATCAAAGAAAAAGCAGAAAGGAAAGAGAGCTATCCACAGTCCTTGAATTGATGGTGGGGACTGTTACCCCGAATCCAGACATCCGTGGTTTATTTTAACTCTTGTGCAAGTCCCAGTACTACAGAACCAGCAGCATATATGGTTAACAAAGGGTGGACAGAGAAATTGTTCCAAATGAGATTTTAAGTGAGTCATGCTTGGTAACCCAGACGATTTCATTTACTTCTCTAACTGAACAATGTATTTTATCCAAGAAGCCATTAAGAAGATATTACATATGCCTAAAATACACTGATCAATTTAAATGAAATTCAAGACAAAATGATATGGGGATGAAACAGAACATCCTTTATAGCTGTAGCTTGACCAAATTTAGCCTCAAAATTTTAAACTGAAGTGTGGTGAAAATCTTGGATCTTGAGGTATAATCAAAGAAGGCAAACAGTAGAGATGTGGGGGAAGAAATGACTGATGTCAGCAAATCAAAAAACAAAAAACTGGTGTGCCCTAGGCGTCAAGAAGCGTCCTGAAAATGTCCCTACCATTGTTTAAAAGACATCTTTCCTAATACAAGTAGATGTGAAAACAGGAACCAAAATTGTTTTATTTTCTTCTGTACATGCTTGGAAAGCAGAAGACACAGGGAAGGTCCTAAAACTAAATAAACATACTGCACAGCTTGGGTTATTAAGGCAGCCAGATCTTCTGCAATCTCAGTACAACTTAAATGCAATGATCTGTGCCAAGAGTCAGATAATAGAAAAATTTAAGTATCCAATACATATTGTTCTTAAACACTATCCTTCCAGCCACCATTAAATACCATTTTGCTAGCCTGTACAATTGATATTTCATATCTGGGGAGTGTACAATGGATAACCCTGGGAAAGCACTCAAGACTTTGGACATACATTTACGGTTTTGCAAATAAACATTAAAAATCAATTCAACAGCAAGAATGCTAACTAAATTTCATCCCTATCGAACGTCTAGCAATTACAGTCATCCAGAAAGATACTGACTTGTTAAATTACTTTTAGGCCAAAAGGCTTAGATAGCTCAAGTTCCCCAGTGACCACCATGGGTGATATTTCTTAAAGAATGTCATCTCACCACTAATAAACTTGGATAGAGAACGGTCTTTCCTTCCTCTTTGAAGAGCACACATCAGAATACCAAAGATGAATCAATATCATTTCTATCTCTGTATAATCAGGAACCAGCTCACAAAATTCAAGTAGACATTAAACAATCTTGGGGAGGGCTTCATGTCTCAGTTTTTCTCACTGCTGTTCATTCTCCAGTTAGCTTCCCTTTTAACTCTTTCTTCCCTTCCACTAGGTCAATTACAATGCCCTCCTTTAAGTCAGCCCCTTTGCATGATTAGCAGGTTTCTTCACTTCTTTCCACTCTCACTGCTCTTTCGATATTCTATATTTCAGTAAACAAAACCTTTGAAAATGTTTCCTGCTTCATTCCTATTCTGTTTCCAGCCTTTCTGTCAATTTCACCTCATACACAAGAGACTCAAAAACACAAGTCTGAGAAACTAGGGCTTGGGGGTGAACTTGACCCCAGTTTAAAAAAATTAAAAAAAGACAAAAATATGTCAAATCTGAATTTGACCAAATTTAATGTCAACTATGGTGTTGGAGAAGACTCTTGAGAGTCCCTTGGATTGCAAGGAGATCCAACCAGTTCATTCTAAAGGAAATCAGTCCTGGGTGTTCATTGGAAGGACTGATGCTAAAGCTGAAACTCCAATACTTTGGCCACCTCATGAGAAGAGTTGACTCATTGGAAAAGACTCTGATGCTGGGAGGGATTGGGGGCAGGAGGAAAAGAGGACGACCGAGGATGAGACAGCTGGATGGCATCACCGACCCGATGCACATGAATCTGAGTGAACTCCGGGAGATGGTGATGGACAGGGAGGCCTGGCGTGCTGCGATCCATGGGGTTGTAAAGAGTCAGACACGGCTGAGCGACTGAACTGAATGTCAACTATTCCAGACTGGAGGACTAATTATGATTATTAAAAAATATGTGTTACACACACACAAATATATTAAGCTTTGGGAATTAGTTGTTCACTCTTTTTAAGAAATAACGTCAGAAGAGGTGAGGCACTTTATCAAGGTTTGAAACTGGAAGGATGAGTTAGTTTTCCAGAGGGAGAGACACAAGAGCAGCAGTAGGAAAGAATGGAAAGTTCAAACAGGAGGTAAACGCTGGATAGGGAGCCAGGGGAAAGCTCAGCCAGGGCCTGGTGCTGTTTGTCAGGCAGAGATGTTAACCTCTGGAACAGAGAAAGGGGAGAGACTGGAATATTACCAGTTGACAAAATGAAGAGCATGATTGGAATTTTACAAAGAGCAACTGAGCGGCAGTGTGGAAAGACAGACGAAGAGAGTGTTATTTGAAACTGGGGCCCCAAAGCTTGGCAATGGATGATAATGCAATGGATAAAACAAAAAATGGAAACTTCAACAGCAAGGGTTAGAGGAAACCTGAGGCAGTGTTCTGAAGCTTAAGTCAGTTACTGTGTATAAAGTGTCTGGCTGACTACAGTATGACCCACACAGAGAAACTCAAAAGCCAATATCTTTCTGTTCCCTTTATTCCTAGAATGCTGTCTAGATATGGTTCCATTAGCCATAAAGAGATGAGGTAAGAACCCAAAGGCTTCGATTTAACATGTTTCCTCTCCATACACACAAAAAGAAAAATAATTGGTATATGTATGCACCTTCATGAACACTAATTATCGAAACCACAGTGTGTTATATATAATCAGGGAAAATTTAAGAAATCTTCAAAGTAGAGCATAAAAAGATCTGGGCACAGTAGATGCTCAATAAATACTTTATAACTGACGATAAGTGACTCTCACGAAATCTCACATGAAGCAAAACAGCAAAGAAAGGCTCAGGTGGCGTCCAAGTTCGATTACTATGAGAGTCCCCAGAAACACACAAGCATGCTTGGCCTACCACCACCACTCTTCAGAGTCAGTAACCTTGATTATCAACATGTTAAGAGCATCTAGTCTCTCTCAACAATGGTGCTTATAGCTGCTGTTTCTCTGTGAACACAAATATTCATCAGGGGAAAGGAGAAACCCAACCTTCTGCTAATCCCTGTCTGATGACCAGTGTTTCATCAGTGAACGGGGAGAAGAAGCCAGGTCCTCCTGGCAAAAATTGTTCATATCTAATAAGGCTTCAGAAATCTAAAAAGGCTGAAGGAGATGGAATAATGATCTTGAAGAGGTTAAGCAGCAGCTGTCAAACTTCACTTCTGCAACAGCAAGCACATCTGGTTCAAGGTCTGCTGGGAACAGGAACTCTACGCATCCACTGGAAAGTGCTTCATGCGGAATCAGAGCCAGGGGTTCCCTGGTGGTCCAGTGGTTAGGATTCCATGCTTCCACTGCAGAGGTTGAGGGTTCCATCCCTGGTGGGGGAAACTAAGATCCCACATGCTGTGTGGTGTGGCCAAAAATTTATATAAATAAAATTTTCAGAAAATAAAAAATAAAGGAAACAGAGCCAGGACTGATACCCCTCCTCAGTTTTCTATGAGCAGGAGCTTATCATAAGAATTCATATCTCTGCAATATCTGTTGAATTATATGTGAGAAAAATCACTGATCATGTACATTACTATATTGTCCCAATGGGTCTCTTTCCTATGTAACAAAAGAGGAAACCCTAAAGTCCAAATCAGGAAGATAATTCCCCATCTGTGGGACAGTTCAAGTACTCCATATTTCCACAGCAAGTACACAGAGAGCAGTTGAAAAACTCGGTGACCACGTCTGTGGGCACTCCTCAGAAGTGGGGCAGACACTGCTTCTCCAGCTACACAAATGGCAGAAGCTCTACTGAGCATACCCCACAATCACATAGAGAGGTCTATATACGTGGTTTGCACGGGAGCAGAGTTCCAGGTGGGGTTTTCGTTATGTTTTCTCACTTCTATACAACCTTAAGGACCGTATAGGTTGATTGAATTACGACTCTTTCCAAATTAAAAATCACTACTTTGTACAGTAGCCAATTAAGTTCTATTTTCAGCAAACGAACAACCCGTATCTGCCCCCAAAGGATTGTAACCTATGACAGAATGAGGTTTAAATAGAAAAATAAGCCATCTTTCAACAGCTCAGAGTGCTTCACCTCAAAGGAACTGCACATCTCCTCTGAAGACCAGTATCTTATCAGAATCGCAGGCATAAGATTGCAGGCCCATGCAGGGCCCCAGTAACGGTTTTTAAACTCATACACATGTATCACTGAAACTACTACTCTGATGAAGATCTTTTAAAATTAACTTCCCTTCCTCCCCTGGAAAACAATCAGACCGCAACAGTAATCATCCTCCACGACCACAAAGGAAGTCAGTGTGTTTAAAACTAATCTCCCTGGCCTGGGAGAGGCGATCAAGAAACAGGAAATCAGACAGGTAAATAAGGTATTGACTGTTGCTTAGGATCCTGCTAGGCAGGGCATGGAAACTATTCTCTGCCTCCTTTATAAAAGATGCACAGTCTTAAGCAGCATCACAGATATTGCTAGTTAATCACAAAAATACCTGAAAGGAACTGTTGAGAGTTTTGTGGGAACTTGTCTTAAGTGAAGATGGGGATGTGGACTTGTCTGCAGTATCTTGGGCTTCCTCTCTGTGAAATGGTTCTTGTGAATAAGCCAGATAGTTATCACGTATTTTGTGAGATTACAAATGGAAACATACTTCAAATATTTTCATTATTATTGAAATGATGTTTCATTTTGATTACTTTTAATTATTAGGAAGAGAAAAGAAAGCTCTATTAAATATAAGCACATGGCTAATTTGCTCTAGGGCTAGCCAAAAGTCATTCCTGGGATAAAAAGTAGAATTTATAAGTCAAATCATGAAATAAGGTTCTGACCCTGATTTCTATTCCAAATGAAAACTTCCAAAGAAAAGGTTTCCTGCTTTTCTTAATTCCTAAAGAACCACAAACGCTGCTATCCCTTCCACCCCAGCAACTTGGTATAACTGGAATGAGTTACAACTAAAAAGAGAACTAAATATCACAGGCAACAAACCAGTTTCCATTTTTCTTAATGTATCGGCTCAATTATATTAATTAGCATAATTAAGGAAAAAAGAAAAGGCAGGATCATTGCCACATGGTATAAGCAAGCTTCATCAAGAACCACCTACTGCACTTGTGATGAATATATATAGATATAAGGACAGGTGCATTGTTTCTATGGGGACTTAATCAGGCTTATTTTCATGAATTATAAGCTACACAATCACAGGGCCTGTGGGTTGGATGGGAACTTAAAAGTGTGTAGCCTTCTATGCAGTCAAATCCCTTCCACAACGTTCCTACCATCTGGTTATTCAGGTCATGTGTCAAGGCATTTGATGAAAAGAAACTATAACTTCGTGGGACAGCCCACTCCTACTGAACATCTCTCTTAGAAAGCTTTTTTTTTGTATTCAACTTAAGGATGTTTCCCTATAACTGGTCCTAGTTTTACTCCTTGACGTCCAACAGAATGAACCTAGTAAGCTCTCTCACCGACTAGTCAGTATTATAGTTTCTTTGCAGTGCAGCCTAACAAAGAGGTCATAAAACTTCATAAAATGAAATGCTGCCAGAAAAATAAAGAACTCAGTTTACAGCCACAGGGCAGCTTAGGATACTAAATCCCCCTGTACTGTGAAACTCATTCTTCATGAACTACACCACCTGTCGCTCTGGTCTTCTAAATGACCAAACTAGATAAACATGGATCTAAAATTAAGAATTTCTTCTTTGCACTGTCTAATCTGCAGTGAAGGCACTGAAAAGGATTCTGGCCAGAGATGAGACTAATGGTGTCATTATGATCAGTGAGTTAAACCCTAAAGAGAGAACACAAGGACAGGCTTTCATTATGTCAGGAAGAAAAATGACCAAAGGAAGCCATCTTTGAAGAGGCAGGTGATTCTAAATACAAATTAGAGGTGTCAAAAACTAACAAAATAAATACAACAGTGCTGAGATGATTTCCACAGGGATTCAGACTCTTACCTCAGACAAGTCAGGCTCAATGAGTTACAAATAATAATTTTAACATCAGGAGATTGGACCCAAGACTGACAATTTTAATACTCCAATATTGTAACTGGTAAAAGCAATTCTGACTCCGCCACACATCCTACTGCTTCCTGCAAAGAATAAGATACTACTTATCATAAGACCAAACAATCCTCTGTTTCACATGTTGGCTGGAATCCACAAGTGGAAGCTTTCACATTTTAATTTATTAAAAACATTTATTTTCCTTCCTAATTTTTGATCATGCCACGATGCAGCATCTGAGATCTTAGTCCCCCAACCAGGGATCAAGCCCGCACCCCTCGAATTGGAAGTGTGGAGTAATAGCCACTGGATTGCCAGTGAAGTCTTGAAGCTACCACACTTTAATCAGCGTGATCAGGAGAATTATTACAAAACACGAGAAACTACAACTCCCTCACCCCCTTTTACTGAAGATTTTCAATTAACAAGCAGCAATTGCTGAACTTGTCACTGCTTTCAAACAGAAATAAACTTCATCCACTAAATAAAACAAGTGTTCATGCCCCGCAAGGAACCCTTCTGCATATACTAGAGACACAAACATGAAATCTACTCTCAAAGGAGCTAGAATTTTAGTTAGAGAGACGAGGCATGTGCCTACAGCACAAAACAGAAAAAGGCACCATAAAATAAGTCATGGGTAAAGTGCTGTGGCAGCTGAGCAGAAGTTACTTCTGACACAATGGATCTGGGTTTTTCCAAAGTCCTGCTGTCTGCTCAATGGATGTTCTACTGTTGTTCTAGCCAAAGCTTCCACTGGTAGGACTATACCATCTAGCTCTTTAAGTCTCTGACCCAGTAAAAACATCCCCCAGTGATGTGCACCCAATGTCTGTACACAATTCCAACTTCCCACCGTTAATACCCACTCTAGAAGCAAGTGTTATATAAAGAAAGTTTGGAAATGTAGGCCACATCGTGAGATTTCAGAAGTTCAGCCATTTTCTCCAGGAAATGGGAAGCTTTTTAAAAAGCTGAGGATAAAGACAGTGACAGAATCAGAGGTATGTTTCCAGAAGACTAACATAGCAGGCATATAGAGAGCGGGATTAGATGGGGGACAACTGGAGATAAGGAGGCCAGTGAAGAGGCTATTAGAGCAGTAGAGGAAACATGTAATTAAGACTAGAACTATTCACAAGGTGTTCGATTCAACAGCACACTGTTCAAACCCATTTTTAATGATTCTCATCACCATGGACCCCAGGCTTTCATGATGTACTCTAGTGTAACACGTCACCACCATTCAAGTCAGAGAACAGACTTCTTCATGGGCTGTCACAATCTCCTCCATGGTGTGAAACTGAGCCAAGGGTATTTTGCACAGAATATTTTGCATGCAAATATGCAGGCAGGTACCTGGCCTTATTACATGTGGGCTAATTAGGAAACACATTATATGTGAAGGCATTAGCATAACAAATCAACTTAAAATGACACTTGAGACTAGGCCATTCAAAGTGAAAGCCAAGAGTACAAGTCTGAGTCTTTCAATAGGGGAAAAAAAAAAAAAAATCACCTGACCTAAGGAAAGTGGTCAGCAACTCTCGGTGAGATGGATGTACAAAATGAAATGCCAGAGGCACCTTCTTATTTAGGAATCCAAAGTGAGCCAGAGCTACTATGTAAGCTTGATAAGAACAATTAACTACATAATATTTGAATATGCAATACGTAAGGCACCACGTGAGTCCCGTTTAATTTTCACAAAGACCAAAATTTCAATAACATCATCATTTTAAAGGTGGGAATACCTCACCTGAGGTTAGTCATTACCAAGTCACAGACTTGAAACCCAAATCATTCTGACTGTAAACTGTCCTCTTTCTAGACATTCATTTCAGAAATTGCTATAACAATATAACAAGGACAAAGCAAGTGATTTGAAGACACACATAAAAGGGATTGGCAAGGGGGTGGACAAACGTGACCAATTTGGGTCAAGAAACCCCAAATGTGGGCTTCCTTGGTAGCTCAGTCAGTAAAGAATCTGCTTGCAGTGTAAGAGACCCGGGTTTGATCTCTGGGTAGGGAAGATCCCCTGGAGAAGAAAATGGCAAACCACTCCAGTATTCTTGCCTGGAAAATCCCATAGACAGAGGAGCCTGGTGGGCTGCAGCACATGGAGATGCAGGGAGTCGGGCACGACCAAGGGCCTAACACACACAGCCCCCACATGGAGGGTAAGGGACAGACTGCAACGTCAAGGGCGAACTTCTGAGAAAAGCCAACAGAGCCACTAGGCTGAGCAAGAATGGCTGCGAGCAAAAGAAGGTACCTTTTTTCAGCAAGGTCTTTGGGGAACAGAGAATGGACAACAAAAACAGTGTCTTTCTCCTTCCACAAAATGTTGGAAGACTCATTATGTTCTCCAGTAGTCAAAACTGTCTTGGGTCTAGTATGTGCACGCAGTCAGCCCGTCATGTCGGACTCTTTGGGACCCCATGGACTCTTGCCTGTCAGGCTCTTCTGACCGTGGAATTCTCCAGGCAAGAATACTGGAGTGGGTTGACATTTCCTTCTCCAGTGGATCTTCCCGACCCAGGGATCGAATCCACATCTCTTGCATCTCCTGCACTGGCAGGCAGCTTCTTTCATCACTGAACCACCTGGGAAGCCCTGAGCTGAGGGGTAGTGTAGACTTAAGCTGGATTTGGTCTTGCGATCTGGGCAGGGAGAAGGGTAGACAGTGCCTCCAGCTCTTGAGGAGTTTCAGATTTGGCTAGAGGATATTAGCAATAAGTGTCACAGGAATCCCTGACCCCTCTGTCTTGCTGGACTCATCCTGTGGGTTGCCCCCTCCCCCATTCTTCTTTGCCCCTGCTCCCTGCTGGGCAGGAAGGTGAGTCTGGGACCCCCATCAGGGAGCCAGGGGTCTTCCCTTTCCAGGGACTGAATCCACATCTGTGTCTCCTGCATTACAGGTGGATTCTTTACTATTGAGCCATT
>SJYV01029990.1:2721325-2740916 GCA_006410875.1 Neotragus pygmaeus
GGGATGTGGAGGGAGAAGGGGACGGATCTCAAGAGTCAACCAATTTTCTTCTGTAAGCTGATATACACTGGGTTTTTCCCTTTCAACATCCTGAAATACACTCTACTCTGGAGTATACTGTGGTTATGTGTTTTTGAAGTCAAGAATGTCCCAGTATCATCTAGTATAGTAGCTATGCTTTACTTACTGCCCATTCCTGTTACTGTCCCCAGGTATGAACACCCAAATTTGCTCTTACAAGTATCCTAGGCAGTAGGTAAAATGCAGACACCCTTAGTCTGTGCTACAGGCTAAATGATATTGATCCAAAAGTGGCTTCCTTTACTAAATCCTCACTCATGTCAAACAAGTTTATCAACTCTTCTTTGGAGTTTTTCAGCATTTATTTTTGCTAAACACATGATTGTATTTTGAATATAATGCTAAGATATCAGTCTAACAACAATAAAGTTCAACCTCACTTTTGCCATACAAAGGCCTCACTTCCTCTTTATAGGGGAATGTATGCACTTGTTACAAGCAGGTGTTAAGAGGTGAGAAAGTGCAGTGAGGGCCTTGATTTTACAACAAAGCTGCAAGGACTGTGACATCCCTCTCAACAAGCCGGGTCGTGGAGATAACATCGTAACAGTTACAAAATCCACAATTTGTGAACAAGGATAAAAAGGGCCTAAAGGCTAAAAATCAGGAGGGGACCATGCAAAATCCTCATAAGACATATACCCAAGTTCAACAGAATAAGAATGTGTTTTGCCCGAACCCATNTGTATGCACTTGTTACAAGCAGGTGTTAAGAGGTGAGAAAGTGCAGTGAGGGCCTTGATTTTACAACAAAGCTGCAAGGACTGTGACATCCCTCTCAACAAGCCGGGTCGTGGAGATAACATCGTAACAGTTACAAAATCCACAATTTGTGAACAAGGATAAAAAGGGCCTAAAGGCTAAAAATCAGGAGGGGACCATGCAAAATCCTCATAAGACATATACCCAAGTTCAACAGAATAAGAATGTGTTTTGCCCGAACCCATAGATCCCAAAGGATAAAAGGCCAACACTTTCTAAAAATTAATCTGTCCCTGAGCAGAAATTTCTATTCTGAGCTGGACTTAAACGGAGCCATGTTTGAATAAGCGCTAGTCTGGAAAGCAACTGCCACCCCCAACATCCTCCTCCCTGTGGCCTGGACATAAATGCCTTGAACTCTTTCTTAAATTTATTTAATTATTGGCTGCGCGGGGTCTTTATTGCCTCGAGAGGGCTTTCTCTAGTTGAGGAGAAGGGGTCTACCCTCTAGTTATGGTGCATGGGCTTCTCACTGTGGTTGCTTCTCTTGTGAAACACAAGGCTCTAGGGAGGTTGAGTTTCTGTAGTTGCTGCGCATGGACTCAACAGTCGCCGCTCTCGGGCGCTAGAGCATGGGCTCAGTAGTTGTGGTGCAAGGGTGTAGCTGCCTCAAGGCATGTGGGATCTTCCCAGTCCTGGGATTGAACCCGTGTCCCCTACACTGGCAGGCAGGTTCTTAACCACAGGACCACAAGGGAAGCCCTAGAACTCTTGATTTTAAGGAATACCACTGTTCTAGCACAACACTTTAAATCAACTATATCCCAATACAAATTTTAAATAAATTACAGAAAAAACCCCTCAGATATGCAGATGATACCACTCTAATGGCAGAAAGTGAAGAGGAACTAAAGAGCATCTTGATGAGGGTGAAAGAGGAGAGTGAAAAAGTTGGCTTAAAGCTCAACATTCCAAAAGACTAAGACCATGGCATCTGGTCCCATCGTGTCATGGCAAATAGATAGGGAAAAAGTGGAAACAGTGGCAGATTTACTTTTCTTGGGCTCCAATATTACTGCAGATGGTGACTGCAGCCATGAAATTAAATGACGCTTGCTCCTTAGAAGAAAAGCTATGGCAAACCTAGACAGCATATTAAAGAGAGACATCACTTTGCCAACAAAGGTCAGTACAGGCAAAGCTATGGTTTTCTAGTAGTCATGTATGGTTGTAACAGTTGGACCATAAAGAAGGCTGAGTGCTAAAAAATTGATGTTTTCAAATTGTGGTGCTGGAGAAGATACGAGGTCCCTTGAACTGCAAAGAGATCAAACCAGTCAATCCTAAAGGAAATCAACCCTGAATATTTATCGGAAGGACTGATGCTGAAGCTACAATACTCTGACCACCTTTTGTGAAGAGCCTACTCACTGGAAAAGACCCTGATGCTGGGAAAGACTGAAGGCAGGAGAAGGACACAACAGAAGATGAGACAGCACCACTGATTCAATGGACATAAGCTTGAGCAAACTTTGGGAGATAGTGAAAGACAGAGAAGCCTGGCGTGCTACAGTCCATGGGGTCTCAGAGTCACATGACTTAGCGACTCAACACCAAGAAGAAAAGAAAAAGAGGTAGAGTCCAAAAACAAAGCAGAAACACCTACTATTTCAGACCATTCACTGTGCTCAAATGTCTAAACCAAACAAAACAGTGTTTTGTCATTAAGAAGCTCTTGAAGGTTGGTAGGTTTCCAGAATATCTATATAACTGTCTCAGTGCAGTAGATTGTGAAAAGCCAAGGTTTCAAGGGGTTGAAAAATACAGTTTGAGCTGGGCTAGAATGAGTGGGGACACCAATCACTCCTCTACCGAAAGAATTGATTTCTAAAAAGTACTTTGGTTATTTCACCAAGGTATTATAATAAATGTCCCATTGTATCTCATAATTAAGTATTAAACAAATAAACATGACATAGCATGGAGAAAGACTTATGATTTAAGCCCACTTGAGGAAAGACATAAAATTATCCAGAATTATACAGTATTTTTACAAAATAAAATGTAGTAAAAAGTATCTAAATATAGAAAAATAATAAAACCCATCTGAAAGCCATGTAAGAAGATACAGACATATAACCAACAAAATAATTCTATGTTGAAAGTAATTAAAGGAGATTCACCTTTCTGTACAGCAGAAACTAACACCATAATGTAAAGCAACTACACTCCAATAAAATAATTTTTTAAAATAAAAGTAGTTCAAAAAAAAGTAATCAAGGAGATGAATGATTTACATGAAGGGGAATCAAATGTAGATTATATGAAAACACACATTCTTACTAGTAATCTTATATGCAGATGAAAACAATTTAACAATTGTTTATCTAAGGCAAAAATAACAGACTATACAAAAGCTGGGTTATAAGTAGTAAAGTTTAAATGTTTATGAGGTACAATTCTGAAAATTAGCTTATATATCCTTCAACCTAATAATTAGGTTATACCTAGATACTAATATATCACCTTGTGGATGTATTTCTAAAATAAATAATCCTAAATGGGGAGAAATGTACATATTTAATGCTATTAAGAAAAAGAAATCTGGAACACAGGCATAATTTAAAAACAGTATATTTGTTTAATGGAATACATGTGTGCTTAAAATTAAAAGTGCCGTAATTCAATAAAAACATGCAATTTCCAAAAATGAAACAAGGACCATACCTACCCTACTGCTTAAAACAAACAAAAAAACCCCAAACATTTTGAAACATGGTTTTCAATAACATAGGTAACAGACAAAGAATAGCGATCCCTGACAGACAGGACACAAATGAGTTCCTACAGTTGCTTAATACCTAGAGTTTCTAGTGAGGACGGACAAGGGTCTGGGGGAGATCATGGCAGCTAGAGCTCTTGGCACAAAGGACAAGGGAAAAGACAGCAGCACAGAGATGACCTCTGAAATCCACACAGGGTCAAGCATAGTATTAATCAGCCCAGGGAAAGAATCATGGGAAAGCATTCCATGCCAACAGTGCCAACCATTACCATAATGACCCAACCATTATACTCCAGGGTATTTATCCAGGAGACAAGGAAATATATGTCCATACAAAGACTGATACACAAACGTCCATTGTAGCTTTATACGTAAAGCGCCCCAAACTGGAAGCAACTAGAAACAGCCCTAATGACCACCACAGGTAAATGGATGCGAAAACCAGGGTATACCACACAGTGGCATATTGTTCAGCAACAGAAAGGATGAACTATTGACACAAACTACAATATAGATGAATCTCTAGATAATTTAACTTAGTGAAGGAGCCAGATTAAACAGTGTATATGATATGATTCCATTTATATAAGCTCTAGAAAATGAAAGTATTCTATAATGAGAGAAAGTAGATCAAAGGCTTGTGGGGTACATAGGAAGGGATAGAAAGGGGCACAAGGAAACTTGGGGGATTAGGGGGCAGGTAATGAGTGTGTTCACAATCTTGACTGCATGGGTATATATGCATTTCTCAAAGTTTTCCTAATTTCACACTTTTCCTCCATATCCACTATGCCCCAATAAAACGGTTTGTAAAAACAGAAGGAAAAGAGTTGTTTCATGAACAGTTATGAATATCAAAATATAAACTAACATGTATACATTGGCCACAACTACAAATTTACATCTATAGAGATAAAGTTTGTATAAAAGTTTTAGTTACATTTGTAAAAAATTTACACCCACTGAGTTCATCTAAGGAGCGATTCTTATTTTCCAGAAACAAGAGCTGGGAGATCTGCCTGTGATCATTACGAAAAGGTCACACAAAAGAAACAGACCACATAACTCTGTTCTACATTACATGTTACACACTTAGAACCCCAAGATGCTTGGGAAAGAGAAAGCTGCTTCAGAAGTATTGTAAACAGGGAAAGCAGAGCAACTGCAGCAGGGCAACCACCGTGCTCCCAGGGAGGCACGAAGGGAACCCCTGGCAACCGCCGTGCTCCCCTGTGTACAGGGACGTGTACCGTGCGTCCCTGTACACAGGACGGATGACAATGTCTCGAAATTCGCTCAGTCTCACGATTCAAAGCAACCTTTCAAAAATCCGGGTTAACATGCCTTGACATACATGATGTTCACTTAAAAGCCAAGTGTGTAGTTTTTGTTCAAAAAAAAAAAAAGTGAAAGCCATTCTTCATCACAAGACATAAAACGTTTAAAGAATGGGGAGACACAGGTATGCATTTTCTAAGGCTAACATAAAAATTACCCGACACTGATGGAGTCAACCAACACCAACTTTTTGTCTCCTGGTTCAGAGCCCAAAGTTCACAGCTCAGAGTGTTGGCAGGGCCATGCTCCCTCTAAAGGCTCCAGGGCAGCCTCTTTCCCTGCCTCTTTCCAGCTTCTGGTGGCAGCCAGCAGTCCCTGGCCGTGCTCAGCGTGCAGCTGCATCACCCTCTGCTCTGTCACAGGGCTTTCTTGCATCTGTGTGCGACTGACCCTCTCGTGGATCTAGGGCCCAGCCTCACCAGGTATAACCTCATCCTATCGGATCATCTGAGTCAGGTCTTCACAGATCCAATGTCACAGTCGCTGGTTCTTAGTGTGCTAACTTCAGCATATCTTTTGCGGGAGGGTCACAACTTAACCCACAATAGGGGGGCAAATATCTAACATAGTAAAATTCTCTTCAAGTAGACAATAATGAAGGAGTGAGATTTAAGTTAATGTACCAAGTAATATTTTCACTTCTATATACATATCTGTGGCCATTTCACACTGAATCAAAACACCTCAAAAGGGCTAACAAAATACTTATATTGATTGATAATTTTTGAATTGATTTCATTTTTTTCAGTGGAAAATATTTACAACAGACATCACTGATTCATAACTCCCTCTTATTAGTAAGAATGTTCAGCAAATATACTGCTTGAATTTGGCGGGGGGGTGGCGCTGAGACTATTTTTATAACTGGAAATGAAATAAATGAAACCTTTATTTTTTTCCTTTGTAAAGTCAGACATCAATTTGCTTCTAAAGGGGTCTTGTCCTTTCAAGCCATCATCATCATAAAGGCGTTTTATGATCTTTAATACAACATATGTTGGTACACTTAATTCATACTTAGGCATAACACTATTGTTACACTGTACACTTACATTCTAATAGAGCTAAGAGTAAAGGATTTTACTGCAGTTCAAATATTCTTTTCTGCTCGCTGTCTAATGTGTACAAATCAAATAAACTTAGCATAATTTAGAACATAATAAAAATTTGATACCTATCCTTTAGATTTATAAATGAAAACCATTTCATTGCTAAACAGTAAAATATAGGCATTAACTGAAACTAATTAAACTAATCATAACACTAAGGAAGATAGTGAAGATTAAGCTGTAAGTTGTCTGATATTCAAACGACCTCTCGGATGGATGACCGAGGGGTCATTCTGATTTCAGAAGCATATGCCTCTGGTTCATATGATTTGCTTGCCAGACAGTGCCTGGAGACGTCTGTTTAGTATATTACTTCATAATTAAAAAAAGGAAAACTACATGTTTCATAATCTGCTTATTTTTAGGCAGCATGTAAACAGTATCAAGACAGCTTCTTTTACATACCCTTTTAACATGCATCAGCATTGTGACAACACAGAAACGGAGGATGTTTGTGAGGATCTCTAATATTAAGCAAAATACAGTGAACGTTTAAGGAATGGATCTAGATCTGGTATAAGCAGGCACTAGATCTAATTCAGTCCATTTCTTCCTATCCTAAAAATCACCATCAATAATGGAAAATACCTAAAAACATAACATCATGTTTTAAAGACACACATATCATAATTTTTAAAAAAGCCTCTCTAGAACTGAGTTCAAAGGCCACTGTCTACTATAAAGGTTTTGAAAGCATAGGAAAGTAGTCTTACAGAATGGGTGATGAAATACCAAACCTCTGTACACATGGAAAAGGACCATGTGCCTGAGCTACTCAAATCTAATTCTGATGAGTGAGGAAAGTCCCCTCAAGGTCTAAGTCTCTAAGATTCAAGGACGCAGCTACTATTCCTCCTTTCTCTTGGTGAAGGTAAACAGCATTAAATCTAAATGAGTTTTTGCTGAAATATACGCTCCACTCCCCTTCTCTAATGTCCCTTTGCATTGACTGTATTTGTGAAGACTATGCTTCTGGTGCATTTAAATTAGACACCATCTTTTCCATCACCTACAAGCCTCAAATGTCACATGAATTCTGAAGTGCTACATGTATTATCCAGTGGGTAAAAAGCACCAATGATGAACAATGAATAACACATCTTTTTAAGCAAATGGCCAGGCCAGACAGAACTAGAACTCAGGGGTTCTACACAAACTAAGCAATTTACCAAGTCAACAGAACTAGGAAGGACAAGTGGGGGTTAGAACCAAAAAATGGTGCACAGTAGAACTACCATGGTTAATTCGATCTCAGATCCTGCTTATTTTAAGACACATTATTTCATACACCATTAAAGACAAAGCCGTCAGTTATAACTAGAAGTTTCGTCCTGAAACCAGATGTTAAAATTTGGGAATGGGGAGAGAGATACCTTTTAAGAATTCAGGAAATGAAGTGTGTTTTCAATAAGGTCAAGTATTGGCAAACACTAGTTCACAGTTATCCTACCCCGAACATTCATTATGTATCCTTCATATCCATTATAATCACTCAAACAGCAAATAGACCTTTAAGACAATATTGTGGCAACCATATAGAAAAGAACATAGGAGGGACTTGACTAGCTTAGCTGAACACCACCCATCCAGATCACTTACACCCAGTTAGGGAAAATAAACTTATATTTGGCCCTTTGGGAAACCAAGAGCACGTGTATGCCAAGTATTACCCGGTGGCCCCAGAGCTGATCATTTCCTTTGCATTAACTTGGGGTGAATGATGATGGAAAAGCAATTGGCAGAAACACACAGCCCCTAGCTCTGTTTGATGCATGATCTGTGACAACACGATTAGCAAGAACCATTTCTCTTACACCAAAATACTGAGTCCAGATGTCAACCTGGTGCCTGGAAAAGACACTGCACAGTGACAGCTGTTCGATGCTTCCACACGGAAGAGCTGCATTCTGACCAGACACATGCTTTGACCAGGAGACATCAGAGCATTCACAAAGACAATATTACCAAAAAGAACTCTGACTACCAAAATTTATTAGCACACACTTTTAAAAATCTGCCTAAGTCATAATAAATAAGGGCAGTTTTGCAGAAAGATGATAAAAGACTACTGCATTTTATGTAATTAAGCAATAAGCATATAGAAGCAATNACCAAAAAGAACTCTGACTACCAAAATTTATTAGCACACACTTTTAAAAATCTGCCTAAGTCATAATAAATAAGGGCAGTTTTGCAGAAAGATGATAAAAGACTACTGCATTTTATGTAATTAAGCAATAAGCATATAGAAGCAATTAAGTGTATAGCATGAAATAGCAATAAGCATTCAGCACAACACAAATTACTCAACACATTCATTTCACCACATTTTTTTTTAATGGAAAGAACTGGTGACCTAGATAAAGCACTGAATTGAAACATCAAAAGAAAAAAAAAATTAAACAGCAAGATGTAGTGGTTAACGTACAGCCCTTGAGCCAGGCCTGGAGTCTATATCCAAGGGTTCCACTTACCAGGTATTTGACTTTGCACAAGCAAGGTGACTTTTCTTACCAAGCTCAGTTTCCTCATATGCAAAATAAAGAAAATGAAACCTTCACTTCATAGGACTTTAGTTTGTGTGGTATGAATTACTACAGGAAAACTCTTACCTACTGCCTGGCCCTGGGAAAAAGATACAAAATGGTATGTGCTCTTTATCACCAATACCAGTTATAACATTATCAGGCACCTAGTTCTCAAACATCTTTCTTGCTCTGAATTTCATTAGTTCTTTGCTTTTGTGCCTTTCCTGTTACATTTTTATTCTACCTGGCATTGTCTTTATTTCTATTTTATCTTGACTCAACCCATCCCACCTACTTTCAAAAACATCTCTGAACATCCCTCCCCCTCAGTAACTAATACGATAGTAAAAAATATTTAAGTTCTATAGCAATGCTAGAGAAATACCTGGGCAGTGAATGAATGAAGAATAGTGAACATAATAATTGTGTGGGCTTGGGACCTAGTATCCACTGCCTGGCACCCTTCGTGCTGATGAAGGTGAGTGACACAAAGCTGGGACGTAAGTAGGCCGGGGCAGCAAGAGGTCCCACAGCATTGCCATTTCCTTCCATACAGAAGGACGCCTCTACATAAATGCTTCCACTCAAAGGAGACACTAATGTGCTTCTGTGGAACTCTGCCAGTCTGACCCATAAATATCCTTATCAGGAAGAGTCAAAAACTATTTCATTCATTAGAGGCTGCGAGTTTAAAAAAGCAGGAGAGGATTAAGCAATGCACACTCCAATAGTGGGCTACAGAAGGGCACTGTTCCAGTTAATACAGCTGCCTCTGCAATGGAAGAGGCACAGAGAAGATACAAGATGAATGCATATGGAACCCCATATTAAAATACATATATACAAAGAAAGTTGTGTTTTTTAAGAGTCTGCCAACATTACGTAAGCATAAACGGAGAGACGTTTCAAGGGATCCTCTCGGTAACAAGATGCATGGAATGAATAGACCTGGCCAAGAAATATAAACTGGCTGGAATATACCTGGCAAAACAAATACCAGGGAGGGTGATGGTGGTGATGTAGTCATTATGTCGTGTCTGACTCTTGTGACCACATGGCCAGGCAGGCTCTGCTGTCCATGGAACTTTCCAGGCAATGATACTGGAGTGGGTTCCCATTTCCTTCTCCAGGCTGTCTTCCCAACCCAGGGATCGAACCCACATCTCTTGAATTGCAGGTGAACTCTTTACCACTGAGCCACCAGGGAAGCATAACGGGGGAGGGACTGCCCCCCAAAATAAGTAACCAGAATCAACTGGGTATGTTGCTAGAGGAACTAAGACAGCCTTCAGAAGTCAGCAATCAGTAGTCCTGGGTAGAAAGTCATCCTGTAACGGCACAGAACATCCAAGAGAGCTGACAAGCGTGTTTACAGCCTGCTTTGGCATATGAGCAGACTCGCCTGGTCTGTACCGATAGCCTACCACCCTGAAAAAGAAGAGTTCAGCATTGCCACTTTTTCAAAACACTCTACTCGATGATTCTAGGCCTCGGAAAACCAACCCAAGCGCCTCTCTTGACCACCGTTAGCTGTGGGCCTAGCGCTGACACACTGTCACCAGCAGGCCACTAAGACTTTATCCCCACTTCAGTCTCCTCATGGAATCTTCTGGGATTTACTTCTCCATGGGCAGGTCCTTATGAACTCGAGGTACAATGAAGACAAAGAGTTTGTCTCTAAAACATATTTAACTTACCAGAATATAACTGGTATACTCTCAGAGAGAAAGACAGGGGTTGGGTGGGGTGGCACGTGGAAGTGGGGTAGCTATAACTTTAAACATTACTGTCTATCCCTGTTTCCTCCTAATTCCACTCAGCAAAGACTGATTTCAAACTGGTCCTGACCACTCTGAAAGCACTGCTTTGTTTGCACAATATGACAATGAAGAAGAGATTTTTAAGGGTCATTTTCACTATACACTATTTTATCTCATACTATGACCTTAGACTTACAGTCCCCAGTGAGACAATTTATCTCTTAACAAATTGGGGAAAAAAAAAAAATCCTATTTTCCTGGCTGGAGAGAATATGAATACCATCTCTACAAGTTTTAAACAAGAGAAAGACTATTTTTTCTTAAACAAAGACTTATCACCTGCAAAGCTTGAAGTTAGTTTTATCCTTTCACTTAAAAATTGTTCCTCAAAAATCAAAGACATAAAAAACCTCTTTGTTCATGCCACTCAGAGAGCCACTAACAAAGCACCATATAAAATGAGATTATGGATTATAGATCAAGATGCTCCCCCAGCTGAATTCTTGGTGCCTCCTCACCAAACAACAACAACCAACCAAACAACAACAACAAAAGAAAGCAAATAGGGAAGCATCCTGAGTCACTGAACATGCCCAGGACGGCTATTTGCCCCTCGAATGCCTTTTAATCCTCTTGTACTAGAGAGGTTATGCTCTGCCTCAAGTTTGTTAGGAGGGAAAACTGATATAAAGCAAACGGGCTCTCAGAGAATGAGCAATGAATGGAAAAGATAGAAAAGCAGAGAGTGAAAGGACAGACTTATGAAAATCACAGAGAACCCAAACACTGACCCTATTAAGGAAAGATGAAGGGTGTAAGGCTGTCGATGAGGTGCTGAGAGAGAAACAAGGCAGCCATCTTGGATAACCATGCTGGCTCAATACATGTCCCAGTAAATCAACTATACCTCAAAAAATAAAAAACATATCTCAGATTACACTATAGCATATCCATTTATTCAATCCAGTTTTACCAGAAAATCCTCTTCCATGTTGCTGCTTGAGGCTACATACAGAAAACCTGATCTAAAGAGACTGAATGCTCTAGAAATGAGTCTTCAGATAAAGCTCAGTCTATAATCAGTTGTGGCTGTGTTTACTGTCCTTTCCCTTCTCCCATCAAAACCAACACCTGTAGGCCTATAAATTCCAAGGTTTGAAGGCAATTCCAAACACTGAAAAACCCTAAACTCCCAGTCACTCCTTAGACTGAGGGAGAAGAGGAGATGGTTGGAATGAAAAGTCTGTATGATGCCACCATCATCTGGATTTTACGTCTTCTTGGTCCAATATTATTCACTGAAGATAGTGAATAGATTTGTTAGAATCATTATTAGAACCTAAGAGTTATTAGAACCTCATTAGCAGAGTCCAATTACAGAGAGAAATCCATGCTCTTTTAGCTGAATATTCATACCAATGGAAAAAATAGAACCTTCTTAATCACTTTCATTATCAAAACAGACTCCCTGCTGGAGCCTTTTAATTGGAAGTCTACCATTTTAAAGACATTTGCATTTTATCAAACTATATTGACAGGGCTAATAGAAATAGCCTTTTAGCTTCACATCTCCCAAATATGTGATGACATCTGCAGTGATCCACTGAACAATAAAACAGAAAGACCAGGATAGGAAGCTAAGTCCCTAGCACACAAGCATCTGGTTAGAAATCTCACCAAGCTGGCAAACAGCCTTTCTCTCCTCATCCTTGTTATGTTAAAAGAGGGAAAGGATAAAAAGAGAGAGAGGAAGGGACCAGCATCACACCTAGTTTCACCATCAAATGTCCCAAAGATAAAGGGATGTCATTTACTAATAAATGAACAAAAATCAGAAGCAGTACGGATGTGTATGAGATGAATAGGTTTGCATGCCAGACATTTTCTACTCAAGATAAATGTGTCTCTCTCTCCCTTTCTCTCTTACACACACTCTCTAAACGTGTAGGGTGCCACAGTGTTATTGCCATGAGCTATATTTTGTTATTTATAGAGGCTATAAAAGTACATAGCACTTTACAAACCACAGAACACAGGCACTAGAGCCTGGAGGAACCCAGCCTAAATTAGACACGGACAGAGTGGTGAGGAAAACAGGAAAATATTTACTTGCACCAAAATCTTGGCAAGAATAATTCTGGGAGGCAGTAAGACAGGGACTATTAAGCAAAGATCTGTAGAAGGAGAGTTCACACAAACTAGAATCAACTCATCAGTAATCCAAAGCCTTAACTCTTGAAGGCCAAGAGTTGATACCATCACAGCAATTCCGTGGCCATTTCCACCTTTGGCATTAAACATGAATTTTAGTTGTATAATATATGATGCAAAATTCATCCAAGTGATATTAAAATAGGAACATTGACTAAAGATCCACATACTTAGGTAAGAATAGAAAAACAAGTCAAAAAATGATCTTATGGTCTTGGTAAGCAGCAAACCTAAATTACATTAAGTTCAGCCTTTACAAGCGACAGTTACAGAATTTTCATCAACTGAGGAAGTCATCAAGTCCTTAATCCCCCTAGAAAAATACAAGATCTGGGCTTCTAAAACGTCTATGAACTATTTTCCAAGAAACAAAGAACTAAAACATAAGAAATTCTCTGCACAGACAACACACAAGAAGTTGCGTTCCCAGACATTCACAATGTACCCTCCCATCAACTGAATGAGCCACAGCCCAGGAAGGCCCTGGCCTCTCAATGCTTAAGGATTTAAGGCCAGACCTTAATTTAGTGTTTCTCTGCACTTACCAGGGATTCAGCACAATGGACAGTTTACAGCACCAAGTTTTATTACAAAGACTTGATAGCGTCACACAATTGTGTGATGTATTATTATTCCCATTTTGCAGGGAACTTGAAGGACTTTCTCAAATACACAGTAGGTTTGTGGGAAAGACAATGAGCCAGACCCTCAGAATACCAATCACAAATACTCTCTTGATAACCTCAATTCTCAAATAACACCATAATCAGTCAAAACCAGCCAGGTTCATTTTCCTAAAGGCAAATCGCAAGTGCTCAATAGTTGACCATCACGTACAAACTAGCAACAACCTAAGGACTCCCTCCACCTCTCAGGTCACTGAGGGCATACACAAGTTTCTGGGTGGTACCTTTCTATTAAGCAACAGAGAGTCCAATATGTTCATGGTGTGTTCTAACATTTGCAGCCAATATTGAGAAGAATCACCTAAGTGATTCTGATGGTCTTTTCATAAATTTCTCTTTCACCTCCCAAGGAACAGGTTATCGATTCATTGCAAAAAAAAAAAAAAAAAAATCAGGCTTTAATCTCCTCTCATTCATCAATAGTGACACCAGCTCCCTTCACTATTCAAGGGGGAAACCATCTGCAATAGTTCTGCCCGATTTCCCCTGGAATTTTAGCTTCGACTGCCTGGTTNATTGAAAAAAAAAAAAAAAAAAAATCAGGCTTTAATCTCCTCTCATTCATCAATAGTGACACCAGCTCCCTTCACTATTCAAGGGGGAAACCATCTGCAATAGTTCTGCCCGATTTCCCCTGGAATTTTAGCTTCGACTGCCTGGTTTCTGAACCCTCAGCAATGGGAGCAATTTACCTCGATCGACTTCACCAGTCACTGCTGCAATTTAGCTAAGACATTTCCCAGGGGCCCATTAGAAAAGGTTCCAATTTGAAAAACTCACATCTGATCCTACGAACCAGTCCTGGGAACACATCTGGTGCCAACAAATTATTGTTTTCTCATCCTAAATTCTTTGCTTGCATACAGAAATGCAACAAGGAAATAAGGACAAAATTTCTGAAAAATATCTCAAATATACAAACATTAAAAGACATTCTGACAAAACCGCAGCCTGCTCCATGCATGTCAAGGTTATGCTTTGGTCTGGTTTTGTTATTTGACTGTACACCAAGCTAACTGAAGATGGTATCCCAGGGCAGAGGAAACCCTTGGCAGCATCTGCAATAGAGCAATATCAGAAACCCAATGAGGATGTGAAGCTGCATCCAGAGAAAAGGACCATGAAAAGCCAAATCGTCCCACTAAAGGACTTCACACCTGTGCACACACATTGCGCTGACTCATGGAGCTAATAACCAAAAGCAAAGTGAAAGCACGTATAATGTGGAAATGGGCAAAAGGGTGGGAGAGAGCTCCTCTAGCAAGAGAAATGAAACACTATCTCAATAGGTAAAAAGGTAGCTGCTACCTTCATTACTGTTGCAAAAGCCACAGATTTGGGATTAAGTCTTAACCCATAAGTAATTTTATCATTATTTGAAATTGACTTAACAGGCCTTGACACTGTATTTTAATAAGTCTCAATCTGCTTTTCTAGGATATGGATGCTTCTCAAACAATGTATTAAAAGGGTCATCACCACTAAAAATAACATTACCAAAAATTAAGTTAGTAACTGTACTAGTCTCAGTTTGAGATTTCTATCCATACATTTTTCTTTGATAAGAAGAGCATCTACTGTCAAATGTCAAACATCAATAAATCAATGAACCAACATTAAGTTAACACTGCTGTTAATTACTATTAATAGAACGAATACTTTGGTGCACACATATGCTTGATTTTATATCTTATATATAATGTGTTTTCTACCTGGAGAATTATCCTGAATCAAAAAGAGTATTAAACCTTCCTATGTCCCACGAGTTCTAGGAGACTTGCCACCTGAACATGTTTGAAAGCCAGTGATATATTTATAAAACTTAACAGTGGCAGAGTCTTAAATGTTTAGTAAAAAAGCTCCCACTAGATATTAAACAAGGAAGAAGACACATGACTTTAGATTCAGTATTCTGTTCTCTGACAACAGAGGTAGGCTAAAAATTCCAGGGATTTCTTATCTTCCCCAATAATTAGAGAAGGTGTTTGCTTTCTAGGGCTATTATTTTCATCTAAGTTTTCATAGTAAGCAAACAAAATAAGGGGACTGTCAGAGACACAGACTTCCAGATGATACTTTTACGTTATCGAATGTACCTCACAAAATTTGTAGTCACACACACTTCAAGCCAGAAGATTTTCTCAAGGCTCAGGTAGTATATTCAACAAGATTTACAATGCTACTTTGGAAATACTGTTGTTTTAGAGCAGGGGTTCTCAAAAACGTAAACCAGAGACTCCTGGCTCCTCTTTTTTCTTCCCTTTCCCATTGTTTGTGCATGAGGCTAGAATTTCTTCAAAAACTTCAACCAAAACAACATATCAAAACAAAGAAAATACAGCAGCTGATAGGATTCGAGCTATCTTCTATTAAGTCACACAGTAAACAGATTTGCATAAAACAGTAATGTGTCTCTCATTTTTTAGAGAACAGTTATTTCTCATTAAAATTTATGTTAACATGTAACAGAATTTTTAATGACTTAAATGTTTTTAAATGTCTCCATATTCACTGCTAATATGTATTTAATGTATCAATAGATATAGTACATAAACAATAGTTTTGGGGGCCCTCAAAAAGTTTTATTAATATACAGGAGTCTTTAAACCAAAAAAATTGAGAATCACTTTTTTAGAGAGATTTGAAAGATTAAACTAGTTGCTGATGCCATAAAAAAGGCCCAATGCAGGAGAGCCACAATGTGAAACTGCCTCATCAAAACTCTTTTAAACAGGAGTGTCATCTGCATAGATAAATCTCGTAAAAAGAAATCCTTACAGAAAATCAAAATGAAAACATCCACTTTCCTTTTTCCCCAAACGATTGTTTAACCCTGCTCTAAAAACAGTTCTCTTTCAGTCCCANGAAACTGCCTCATCAAAACTCTTTTAAACAGGAGTGTCATCTGCATAGATAAATCTCGTAAAAAGAAATCCTTACAGAAAATCAAAATGAAAACATCCACTTTCCTTTTTCCCCAAACGATTGTTTAACCCTGCTCTAAAAACAGTTCTCTTTCAGTCCCATCCTAAGTCTAGATTTTTGTACAATTATAATAATACAAACAGAATGATCTATGCCTTTTTCATCAACTTAACACTGTATCCTAATCTCCCCAGCAGAAATATATTCTTTGTAATTTTTGGTAGATACAAAATTAGAATGCGTAACTATATACAAATGTAAAAATTCAAACTGTACACATATGATTCTACTGAAATAATTCAATTAAAAATTTTAATACACCATTAATATTCAAGAGATTATATAAGCTAGCGTCTACTTCTGGCTAGACGATTTCTGCCTTTTCTGAGAGACTGTCCCACAGCGAACATCTTCAGATACAAAGCTTGGCTCTTCAAGTCCTTTCCTTAAATAGAGCTTTAAGAGGGTGACAACTCTGATACAGATTATGCACATTTTATGAAGCCACCTACATCTTTAGCCAGTCTGACTGCTCGGTCCCAACAGCAAAGGATATTATGCCACTGCATATCCAATTTCTTTCACAATTATTCCTTGAAAATAAAGAGGATTTTACAAACAGGAAACCACCAGGAGTTCAATTTAGAAGTTGCTTAAGAGGGTCGAGCTTTCTGCAGATGAGAGTCAGCATCATGTGTTAGCCTAATGCGGAGCTGCATCTGAGCGGGAGACAAGGTCTAAGGCAAAATCCCCACCAGACTAAGCTGCCTGATACACTGACATGACTGTTATGAGTTAAGATCTCTCCCCTGCAAATTCACATGTTGAACCTCAGAATGTGACTGTATTTGGAGTCTGTTAGGTGAGAGTACCTAGCGAGGGTACTCACCTGATCTGACTGGTGGCAGCGTACGAGGTGAGGACAGACACCCACCAGGGTCGCACACATACAGAGGCATGACCGTATGAAGAGGACTCAGGAGGGCAGCCACTCGCAAGCCAGGGAGCCAGGCCTAAAAGAAACCACCCCAGTGCCACCTTTGATCTGGAACTTCCAGCCTTCAGAATGGTGAGACAATAAATGTATTATTTAAGCCATCTAGTGTGTGCTACGTTATGGAAGCCTTAGCAAACTAACAGTTACCAACCTGTCCTTAAGGACATTGTCCTACTCTTCCCGATCTACTCCAAACTCTCCATTGCCAGATAATAGAATCAAGTCCCCTGAGGTTAGGTTTCACCTGTGACCGCAAAGCAAGTGGAAGATCATGAGAATCTAGATTTCTTCTCACACCAAAGCGCTTTCCACCATTCTACAAGAACAATTAAGAGACTCCAACATATTTCTGAGCATCAAAGATCTGCAATTGAATCTTCAATTTCTGGAACACGAGTCTTGAGGGCGCTCAAACCATTCAATAGATTTGACCAACAACATATCTAGGTACAAGCATTTGCAGTATCCTATACCAACCATAGCTGCTCCACAAGATCTGTGCCTTCAAAGAAAAACTGAAATAGGGTAATTTTTTTAAAAGTCACACAAAGACTTTGAACAAGTAAAAGAAGACTTGCTTCTGGCAGGGAGCTGAAGCTAATTTTAACAGCTTTCAGGGGAAAATGGATGCTCAATAAGTTCAAACAGCAAGTAAGACCAGAGAGATGCTAGTTTTGAACCATGTGTGGTGCTCAGTGGTGCCTGACTCTTTACGACCCTTTGGACTGTAGCCCGCCAGGCTCCCCTGTCCACAGAATTCTCCAGGCAAGAATACTGGAGTGGGTTGCCACCTCCCACACTCCAGGGGATGTTCCTAACCCAGGGACTGAACCCACATCTCCTGCCCTGGCAGAAAGAACCTTTACCATTAGCATCACCTGGGAAACTCCATAGATAAAGAAATGCAATCAAAACTGGAACTTAAAGTCTTCAGCTTTGAGCACCTAATAGAATGGAAAAGACTCCTGAGTGTAAGAAGAACAGTTTAAACATGACTGCATATTTCAGATGTCTATGTCTCTGTACAGCATCTATCCTTAACACGTTATTTGTTTAGCTTTCCTCCCTTAGTGGATGCTTTCTCAGCTAATTGAGGAAGCAAATGGCCACAGATGAGCTGATGGCCAAAGCTTTCCCACCCTGAAATTCACCAAAAATAATCCACAAAACTACAATTGGCCAAATGACAGATAAGCATGGACAACATTAGTTATTAACCCCTTAAGTCTAGGAATTTGCTTGATAAAGGAACTTACATACAAATGTTAAAAAGTACTTTCCTCCTCCAAATTTTTCATCCCTCACATAGAGAAACTGTTTGGGCTTGGAGATGATTAACTTAAAGCAAGGGACAGTGAGCTGTAATTAGAGGCAGGCAAAATATTCAGGTTCTTCACCATGCTAATCTTATACACGATGACCAAAATGGTAGTAGACCAAAATGGTAATGGTAGGTGGCCTAGAAAACCATATGGAGATAAGATGAAAACAGTGATTTCCAGAAGCCCTCGTTAAGGTATATGGAGAGCAATCACATGAAATCTATCTTTGAAAACATTATGTACTTTTAAAATGTGCTCTAAAAATTATATTGTGCTATAAAAACACTGTGATGACATACAAATTTGTTCAGAAGAGTTTATGATTACAATGCAGTTTGTAGTTCATCAAGTCCATATTATTACAAAATCAGCTATTAGTACATGTCTGGACACACAGAGTCTCAATGTTTGAAGGTAGGAAGAAATAACCAAAAGAGGAAAATGTTAGACAAAAAGGTAAAAGTGTTAGTTGCTCAGTCGTGTCCCACTCCTGGTGGCTCTGACAATAAAGAATCTGCCTGCAATGTGGGAGACCCGGGTGCGATCCCTGGGTCGGGAGGATCCCCTGGAGAAGGCAATGGCACCCCACTCCAGTACTCTTGCCTGGAGAATCCCATGGACCCAGGAGCCTGGTGGACTACAGTCCATGGGGTCGCAAGGAGTCGGACACGACTGAGCTACTAACACTTTCACTTTAGACAAAGCGAAAAGTGAAGTTGCTCAGTCGTGTCTGACTCTTAAGAACCCGGGTCTCCCACATTGCAGGCAGATTCTTTACCCTCTGAGACACCATGGAAGCCCTTTAGACATAAAGCTAGCACTTAAAAGAACTACTGAATAGATAATTAGGTTAAAATTTTAGAGGCTTGTCCCTTAATAGCAAAAAGATGGGATGACAAAACATGGCAAAGGTGCCTTTTGAGATTTCTTACATAAAAGTTATACGTTAACCTCTTTACTATTTCTTATTGTCACATTTGCACAAAGATGATAATCCAAGACAAAGCTAGGAAAGTTCAAAATTAACAGTGCTAAAGTCAAACAAATAATTTCCTCTTCATTAGAGCTATGAGCAGGCAATCAGATTTCCCTACAAAGTTAAAAAAAAAAAAAAAAGGCAGGGGGGGGGGCGGAATGAAGGTGAAAA
>SJYV01029990.1:2740982-2754879 GCA_006410875.1 Neotragus pygmaeus
GTGTGATTTCCCTTGAGATTAAAGAAAAAAAAAAAAGGGGGGGGGGGGGGGGCGGAATGTGTGTTAAATAAATATCCCCTATGCATTATCTCTGAATCAATGAATTTGAGCCAACCATGGGAGATAGTGAAGGAGAGGGAAGCCTGGAGTGCTGCAGTCCATGGGGTGGCAAAGAGCTGGACATGACTAAGTGACTGAACGATGCATTGTCTTTCCTCATTTTCTACACAGTAACTAGATGTTGTAACACCCATCTCACAGATTCAGAAACAGATTTAAAGTTAGTGGTGAGCTGGTTTCAGATACCAGCCTAATTCAAGTAGCCTAATCCTTTCAAGTCCATTCCTCTTCCCTTCAGTATCAAGTCTTTCAAGGAATAAATAAGCAGGTAAGGTTAATGAAGCTGTAAAGTTAAAAAAAAAAAAAAAAAAGCTCAGTTCTATCCACATTCATCCCTGTGATCAAACAAAAGCATTACTAGGTACACAGGAAAAACAGATATGCATGTCCAAAGGCATATATAAGAATGTTCATCAGCATTTTATCATAATAGATCCAAGCTGGAAATAATCTAACTGTCCAATAATAGAACTGAAAAACAAACTATAGCTAATTCATATAATGGAGTATTATACACATAAATCGCATAGGCACAATGTTGCATAAAATAAGCCAAACCCAAAAGGTTACTTAATGCATGATTCCATTGAGTGAAGTTCAACAACAGATAGGCACAACTAATCAATGATGGTAAGCACAGTGGTTTGTTGTTGTTGTTGTTTAGTCACTCAGTTGTGTTCGACCCTTTTGTGACCTCATGGAGCCTGCCAGGTTCCTCTGTCCATGGGATTACTCACGGGAGAATACTGGGGTGGGTAGCCATTTTTCCAGGGGATCTTCCCCATCCAGGGATCAAAACCTGTTGTGTCCTGCACTGGCAGGCAGATTCTTTACCACTGAGCTATCTGGGAAGCCCTTAAGAACAGCAGTTACCTAACACCGAGCACACGGTCTGGGACGCTAAAGTACTATGTTGATCTGGGTAGCAGACACATGGGTGTACACATGCCTAACAATTCATCAAGCTGGGCACTTACAGCACTATACACATGACTGAGTGTTTAACCTCAAAAAAGTTTCTTTTCAGAACATGGCTTTCAGAAAATGGCAAAGATAGGCAAAGTAATACCATTTACAATTTAATGAAGAAAAGCATATTAGTACTATGAATGTAATAGGGAAGAACCTTTGTATCCTACTACAAGTTAATCACTCACTCATGGGATGCTGTCTATTCTTAAATTATATGTAGGGCCATCTTTGGGAACCCTGCCTCCTAGGTAATGAGTGTTAAGCTAACTTGCCTTTGTTTCAGCTCAGTTCAGTCGCTCAGTCGTGTCCGACTCTTCACGATCCCGTGAATCGCAGCACGCCAGGCCTCCCTGTCCATCACCAACTCCCAGAGTTCACTCAGACTCACGTCCATTGAGTAGGTGATGCCATCCAGACACCTCATCCTCAGTCGTCCCCTTCTCCTCCTGCCCCCAATCCCTCCCAGCATCAGAGTCTTTTCCAATGAGTCAACTCTTCACATGAGGTGGCCAAAGTACTGGAGTTTCAGCTTTAGCATCAGTCCTTCCAAAGAAATCCCAGGGCTGATCTCCTTCAGAATGGCCTGGTTGGATCTCCTTGCAGTCCAAGGGCCTCTCAAGAGTCTTCTCNAGATGACTCTTGAGAGTCCCTTGGACTGCAAGGAGATCCAACCAGTCCATTTTGAAGGAGATCAACCCTGGGATTTCTTTGGAAGGAATGATGCTGAAGCTGAAACTCCAGTACTTTGGCCACCTCATGAGAAGAGTTGACTCATTGGCAAAGACTTTGATGCTGGGCAGGAGGAGAAGGGGATGACAGAGGATGAGATGGCTGGATGGCATCACTGACTCGATGGATGTGAATCTGAGTGAACTCCGGGAGGTGGTGATGGACAGGGAGGCCTGGTGTGCTGCAATTCATGGGGTCACAAAGAGTCGGACATGACTGAGTGACTGAACTGAACTGAACTTAAAATATAGGAATAATGACTTAATAATGACTAACATATTGTGAATCTTCCCTGGCACTGAATACCTAAGAGGATCTCGGCAAATAAAACATCAGAAGACAATAGAAGAGTGTATCTTTTTTATGAATTATATATTTAAATGAATTCAATAAACTCTTTAATTTAACTAACTCTTGAGCCTCACCACTTTGAATACAAAAGACAATACCATGAACAAAAATTCTGGAGTTGGATTGCCTAGGTCTGAATCCCAGATTTCCCCTTATTAAGCTGTTTGTTCCCTGGTGGCTCAGATGGTAAAGTGTCTGCCTGCAATGTGGGAGACCTGGGTTCATTCCCTGAGCCAGGAAGATCCCCTGCAGAAGGAAATGGCAAGCCACTCCAGTACTCTTGCCTGGAAAATCCCATGGATGGAGGAGCCTGATAGGCTACAGTCCATGGGGTCACAAAGAGTTGGACACGATGAGTGACTTCACTTTTTTTTTTTGTTTGACTATAGCTAAAACACTTTTTTTGTTGTTTGACTATTGCTTCCTCCTTTCCTCAGCTGTATAAAGAAGGCAATGATAGCTTCTATTTCATATATTTGTTCCAAGGATTACATGCAAAACCATGGTTCTCTAACAGTAGTGATTCCACTGCCCCTGCCCGTGTAACATTGACCTTGTCTAGAAACACATTTTTGTTTTGTTCTTGTTTGTTTGTTTGTTTGTTTTTCCATAAATAAGGTAGGGATGTTAACTGGCATAGTGGACAAGAGACCAAGGATGCTTCTAGACCCTACATTCACAGGATGAGTGTTCCCAACAAAGAATCATCCCACCCACTATGTCAACAGGGCAGCTGTTAAGAAACTCTGATCTGAATACTTGAAATAGGGCCTGATGCAGAGTAAAATCTTCTTTGAAAAACAGTAAAGCTAATTTACTTCCCCTTAAGTGTACAACTCTTCCCAACATGTTTCCTCTTTCCACTGTTTATGTGATTCATATTTTCCTCTGGGAGTTAAGTCTAACAGAACCTGAAATTTCTTAGGCAGTTGGTTTCAGAGACAAATTATTCAAATATTTTTTAATTTTCCCCCAAGAAATCAGGACACCTGATGGTGGTAGTTTAGTTGCTCAGTTGTATCTGACTCTTGCAACCCAATGGACTGTAGCCCACCAAGTTCCTCTGTCCATATATTTTTCCAGGCAAGAAATACTGGTATGGGTTATCATTTCTTTCTAAAGGGGATCCTCCTGACCCAGGGATCAAACTCCATTCTCCTGCATGGCAGGAAGATTCTTTACCAATGGAGACACCAGGAAAGCCCTGATGGATTAAAACCCCTAAGTGGTATCCTCTGGTTTCTGCCCTGGTGCCTCATATTATATATCCTTCACAACTGTTAAAAAAAAAAAAAGTGGGGTGGGGGTACTAAGCATATTGCTCATCTTATTGGTGTACATATTCAGAAATGAGATGGAGAGATTAGGATACAGGGAAGAGGTACCAACAAACAGCATATTCATCTGCATTACATGGGAAAAGTGGTCAAAGAAAAATATGCATCCTCATGATGGATACTTTTACTTTTTAGATGAGCTATTATATCAGTCAGACTTACTGACTGCAAGGACAGAAATGAACTCCACTGTGAGCAGAAAGAAGGATAGTGAAAGCTATCTGACAACTGGCACAATGGATAATGGAGATGTTCAGTCACTCAGTCATGACCTACTCTGCGACCCCATGAACTGCAGCACGCCAAGCTTCACTGTCTATCGCCAACTTCCGGATCTTGCTCAAACTCATGTCCATTGAGTCAGTGATGCCATCCAACCATCTCATCCTCTGTCATCCTCTTCTCCTGCCTTCAGTCTTTCCCAGCATCAGGGTCTTTTCCAATGAGTCAGCACTTCACAACAGGTAGCCTAAGTTTTGGAACTCAGCTTCAGCATCAGTCCTTCTAATGAATATTCAGGGTTGATTTCCTTTAGGATTGACTGGTTTGATCTCTTTGCTGCCCTAGGGACTCTCAAGAGTCTTGTCCAACACCATAGTTAGGAAGCATCAATTTTTCAGCGTTCAGCCTTCTTTATGGTGCAACTCTTAGAAACAAGACAGAAACAACAAAGGATAGGCATCATGAAATGAACCAGGCTCCCATCAGGGGAGTCACTGGGTTGGACTGTCCCCCTGTCACTGCTTCCCTGGACATGGCTTTCTTGGGGCATATGAAGCCATAGGTAAAAACCAATGGCTCAAGTAAAATTTGGTTATGTTTTCAAGACTATAAATCTCATACTGGTCAAATATGGTCAAGCCATAACTGTCAGAAACAAGACAGAAAACTTGGCTATCAGGCTTCCAGGAGAAGAGAGGAGAGAAAATAGTCACAGTGAGGACTTCTAACACATAAATTAGGCATTTCAAGAAAAGCCAGTCTAAACACTGGGGATTTCAGGATGTAGTTACAGTGCAATGTTGGGGAGTATCTTTCAGTATTCAGCTATGGCTGATTCATTAAATATGTTCCTGGAGAAGGGAGGACCTGTATGAAAGAGCTGTGGTTTGCATCGATTGTATTTTTAAGTTAGAGGTTTTCCATTTGAGCAATTTGTTTTGTCACTTGTAAGTCTGTAAACCTGGGCCAATGTACTTTTTAAAAGAAAAGGCCATAGGTTCTTCGTTAAATAAGGATTTCACTATGGGCAAAATGCTGGCAGAGTTCAGCTAACCACTCAAAGACATGAGCCTATACATACTGCTGACTCAGAGAAATAAAAGGAAAGAGGCCCAGAAGGCAACACTAAAAATGTTATTTTCCTTTTCCATGTAATCTCGGTTTACAAAAGCTTATTAAATGTTTTCACCAACTGTAAAGTTTATACAGAACATTGCTAACAGATGTAATTGTTGGACAGATAACACACTCATAAGCCATTTTTTAAACTTGAAAATGTGTCTCTGGGCTATAGTAACTGTGACGATAGCCAAGGGTGTACATGTCTATGTTATTAGTCTCATAAGTAATGTCAAAATGACCTTTACACATTTTTTTTAGTTGAATTTGGCAAGAGAAAACAAAGGTTAGCATTTAGATCATGGTTTCAAAGGGCAGTTTTCCTGGATAGGTGATTAGCCTCTTAGAAGAAAAGGAATAAAATGTAATTCAATCTATCAGGAATGGAGGGGGAAGAGTTGTTTTTGACATATAAAACTGAGTTTATAGAGTCTTTTAGTTACATTTCTTCATGATTTTGTGCTTTGAAAATTTCCTAATGTCAGGAAGCATCCTATACTTATTATTAACATAAAGCTTATGTTGTGGCAAGGTACTTATGGTTCTTCACAGCTAATTAGGCATTTTGGCAAATATAACCTTTTGATATTTGACTATTTTCATCAGTAAGTTATACTGTCTTGAGTATTTTATAGATATTTTTTTCTTGTCTAGTTATTCTAGCATCTGATAAATCAAATTATATTTTTATTATTTCTAGTGTTTCCTTATCATAACTTCTTGTTTGTGTATTTGTTATCTATTAATAATCAAATCTAGCTGCTGCCTTTAATCTTTGAAATTCCTGTGTTACTAGGTTAAAGATCTCCAGAGAAGAACTGAGGTTATCTCTTCTAGCACCTGGATACTAATAACCTGGAACTTTAAATTAGTTTCTCAAATTGAGGTGTCCCTGACTGGTTTTGTGGAGTAAATTAATGAAGCAGGCCTATGCTTTCAAGTT
This sequence comes from Neotragus pygmaeus, assembly GCA_006410875.1. NCBI lineage: Eukaryota > Metazoa > Chordata > Mammalia > Artiodactyla > Bovidae > Neotragus > Neotragus pygmaeus. The sequence goes on from SJYV01029990.1 coordinate 2,746,776, forward strand.
CAGGAAGTCACTATTTTTACCCCACTCAGAGCCATAGCACAGACTGGTTGCTTTCTGGTTCCATTTTTTGCTGTCACTGATGTTTTAACCAAGATTCTCACCAACGTTTTAGATCTTAGGTGTCCCCTGCATTATGCAGGGCTCTCAAATTTAACTGTTTGTCTTGAGAAGATCCACTTCTTCTACCCATTCTATTGTTCTGGCCTGGAAAATTCCACATAGTTCATGGTGTAGCAAAGAGTTGGACATGACTGAGAGACTTTCACTGAGAAGATCCAAGAGGTCATTACTTTCCCCAAAACTCGTGGTTCCTGTAACGGCATTTGGCCTCAGAACAATCATATCTCCTCATTTACTTACCACTCTGGCTTCAACTCCTAGGAGTGTGTATATGTATGTGTATGTGTATGTGTGTCCATGCTAATATGAATATTCCATGGGCACCAGAAAATTTAGACTTGCTCTTTACACTCAGGGAGCAAAGTTAGCAATGTCATTGGATATGCCTCCTTAATTTTAATGCATAAGTCAACCATATAGGACTTCATTTTATAACTACTTGAGCACATAAAGTCAGTAAAACTTACCGAAAACTAATGAATTTGTTAGGTAGTTAAAAGAGGAAACAGGAGTCCAAAATGGCAGTGAGTAAAAGAAAAAGAAGGGAAAGGCCCATGAAAATAGAACAAAGGAAAGTCAAAGGAAGTTCTGAGGATCAGAGTGAGGCCCTCAGGTAGAACAAACAGCACTACTTGCTAGCCCAATTTACATAGGGCAGGCCCGGTTCAGTTCAGTTTAGTCACTCAGTCGTGTCCATCTCATCCTCGGTTGTCCCCTTGTCCTCCTACCCCTAATTCCTCCCAGCATCAGAGTCTTTTCCAATGAGTCAACTCTTCACATGAGGTGGCGAAAGTACTGGAGTTTCAGCTTGAGAATCATTCCTTCCAAAGAAATCCCAGGGTTGATCTCCTTCAGAATGGACTGGATGGATCTCCTTGCAGTCCAAGGGACTCTCAAGAGTCTTCTCCAACACCACAGTTCAAAAGCATCAATTCTTCAGCACTCAGCCTTCTTCACAGTCCAACTCTCACATCCATACATGACCACAGGAANTCTCCTTCAGAATGGCCTGGTTGGATCTCCTTGCAGTCCAAGGGCCTCTCAAGAGTCTTCTCCAACACCACAGTTCAAAAGCATCAATTCTTCAGCACTCAGCCTTCTTCACAGTCCAACTCTCACATCCATACATGACCACAGGAAAAACCATAGCCTTGACTAGACAGACCTTAGTCGGCAAAGCAATGTCTCTGCTTTTGAATATACTATCTAGGTTGGTCATACCTTTTCTTCCAAGGACTAAGCGTCTTTTAATTTCATGGCTGCAGTCACCATCTGCAGTGATTTTGCCTTTGTTTAGTTCACCAGAAACATCCTGACCATGCCTACCTATGAATACTGGCTCCAAGAAAAAAGAAATGTACACATTCCCTCCAGAGTCTGGCCGGAACCAGGACTTTCTCCTCTCCCTTTTTAGTATAAAAGAAGTCTGAATTCTAGTTCTTTGGGACACAAATCCACCCACCTTCTAAGTCTCCTGGCTTTCCAGAGTCGCTGTTTCTCGCCACAACAACTCATCTCTTGGTTTACTGACCTATCATATGGAGCAGCACGAGTTTGGACTTGGTGACAAAAAGTTACTTAGCATTCGTACCATTATGCAAATATTGTTATTTCTGGTAGCAGCTAGCAATTCTACCTCTTAGAAAATGAAGCTGTGTATCTAATTTGTTTGGGGGCAAGTACACAAGGTAGAGGAGCCCCGATTTTATGTTGCCTCTATACCTGAGAGGCGATAAGTCTTGCAGGGGAAGAATCCCAAGAGGAATGGCTAAAGCAGAGAGTGGTGGTAAGAAAAACTGAAGACATGCAGGTCTAAGATACAAAGGGACAGGGGAAAGACACTGGAAGAACCAGAGACTCGACACTCTGGGTACACAGCCTCTGCTTCAGAAGAATAAAGACAAAACAGGAAATATCGACCAGGATTTTCTAGTTTGTTCCCTTAAAAAAAAAAAGTATACAAAATGCATTTACAGAACTCACCTGCTATCGCCCCCTGCCCTGTGGCAATCTGCTTTAAGACAATACTCAGGTCTGAAGTACAGAAGCTGTTCGGAAAGCGGATGTGAGGGAGGCACGAGAAGGGCAAGGAGGACGAACAGGCAGCAACGCCACAACTGTTGGGGTGCAAACACTGGATAATCCCCAAACAGAATGATGCACAAAGTTGACACAATTAGGGCAGAAAGCCTCAATCACTCGCTGCTTTAGATTTACTACNGAACAGGCAGCAACGCCACAACTGTTGGGGTGCAAACACTGGATAATCCCCAAACAGAATGATGCACAAAGTTGACACAATTAGGGCAGAAAGCCTCAATCACTCGCTGCTTTAGATTTACTACGATTTAAAAAAAAAATTTTTTTTTTTAATACCAGTGTCCTAAATTCTTGACTGCCTGCCACATTAACTTGGCACGGGTTATAGCCTGTGCTCTTAACGTCTGGATGTTGGGAGGCTGACGGGAACCTGCTCTGTTGCTACATTCCTTACCCAGGGTCCTGAAAGGAAAGGCCCCTGTTTATTGTCTCTGAAATAGAAGGATGCTTGCTGAAACTATCCCCACATCCATGTACTCTGGCGGAGTCTGAAACGCCCTGGTTCGTAGGCCAGATCATTTTCCATACTGGGAACACATCTCTCAGAAGCCAAAAATCAGATTACACAGAGTTCATAGGAAACCTCTTTTCTTATCTGCCTGAACTAACCCTCTCTTTCGGATGATGCATTCCTTTCATAAACACGGTTAATCAATTCTAGCCAACAACCAAAGGTTCAATGGCCTCAAATTATCAAGTTTATATATAAGAATATGAGAATTTGAAATGAAAATACACAGACCAGAGGCTGTAGAAGTCTAGCCTGTCTTCCATAGGCTCCAGCACTCTCCCCAGCTGAAGACCAAAACTCCAGACAGATTTACAACAAAAGCTCCTCTACTTGTAATTGGTTTGTAAAAACCAGAAGTTTATCTACTGCCCACCGGCATCTATTAGCTCTCGTACTTCAAAGGCTGATACAACGGCTCATTTGAGCTCTATAAATCCCTGAACATCCCTAAGTATTTCACCATTCAAATGAATAGTGTTTTATTAAGGACAAATGGAAATACCAAACTTTATTTTTCAATGAATAGACTCTGCCCATTACCAAACGCAGAGTATGGCTATTTGTGGGGTTGGATACTCTCGTATGTGTGTCTAATACTCCTACATTCATATAGTGCTGCAATCCCATTAGCAGCAGGCTTAAATTAATAAAATTGTTTGTCTTGTCAGCTTGTGTTACACGTTGTACAAACTTGTTAGATAATCAGCAGAGGCATGACAATTCATTATCCTACAGGGAGCCGGTCTGAAAACCAGCAGCTTCCGCTCACAGACGGAGCCACCGCATCAAATGAGAGCGGTGTCTGCAGCCGGCTGCTGCCCACTCTGAGGGCACAAGCACAGAAACTCTGCACGCAGCCTCCTGTTCACCAGCTGCCAAAGAGGTTTTATACTTCACTCCCCAAGCCAGAGCCCCTACAGCTGCCCAGCATCGGAAGGACTGCTCGGGATTTCTCAAAAGACAAGACAGACTTGACTGTTTCTGATCTTCAGACTGGCTGGCAAGGGTAAAAGCTATGGTCAGATTTTACAAGAGGTTTTAAAATGCTTGGCTCATATGAAATCACCAAATGTTATTATTTTACAGCAAAGATTGTGGGGCAGAGCACGCGTAACCCCACCTGAAGAGCAGAAGGTCTTTCTGCTTTCGCTTCCGTCACATACCTCTATAGGGCAACTGCATACAGGTAAGCATCTAGCTGTCACTCCATTGGGCTCCGTGCTACCCAAGGTAGGCGATGCTGCACTGAATAAAGTTAGCAGGAGCCTACTCGGGTATTTCTGGTGAAAGGAGGGAGATATCAGGTGCAGAGTATACCTCTTGGCATCACTTACCCAAAACACAAATTGGTGGCAGATGGAAGACCATATTCCAATTGCTTTTTTGTAGGTTACAGAGATCATAGCTACAACTTGGCCCCAGAGCTAAGGACAGCTATGCAAATCAGAACAAGTCTGTGGACCCCGACGGATTTATCCAGGTCAAAAGAAATAAAGCTTTCTGGAAAGTGAAAGGGCTAATAAAAATAAGACTCACAACTTGAATACTATCTTTTAATGCTTATCATTTACTGACCCATCAGACTGGTAAAAGTTTTGCAGGCCAAAAATATTCCCCAGGGACTTCCCTGGTCCAGTTGTTAAAATTACGTGCTACACCAGTGCAGAGGGCTCGGGTCTGATCCCTGGTTGGGGGACTAAGATCCCACATGCTGCATGAAGTGGCCAAAATAAAATCTTTTTAAAAAGTAAACCTTGCCCTCCTCCAAAAAAGGACTAGGGGTTCCGCACTGGGGCTGGAGAAATCTGGTCATCCATCAAGTCTGTGGTGCTGTTTTGAAATAGTGCCTTTTTCTCTCTGGGAGCAGAAAATCATCTCCCATCTCACCGTCAGACTTGGCCACGTGGCTTAGAGGGCCCTTCCCCAAGGAGGGCTTATACATGGCTGCTCAATGTGGAGGGGGCCACTTCAATCGCCATGAAGTCAGTGCTTGACTGCCATTTCCTCTTCTTGCTCCACTATGATATTGGTAAAATCCCAGATGATGAATGATCTAGTTCACAGCTACACCCTACCTAGGATGGACATATGAATGAGAAATAAACCTCTATTATTGAAAGCTACTGAGCTTTTGAAACTGAAACAGAACTTGGCTTAAGTGGACCAAATAAAAGCTATAGGAAATCTGGTCCCCATCAGGATACTGACGCTACAGTGAAAAGCAACAAAACATCCAGAGAGGCAGAAAAACATCTTCCACAGAATGACGGCTCATTTTAGGAAGGCAACATTCTTTTACTCCATCTGACCTCCTCAACTGGAGCCCCATTTGTACTCAAGAAGATAATCTATACAATTCCAACGGTGAAATCATTTTCTATCCTCAAAACAGAAAATAGTGTGGCACAAAATGACACATCTTATTCAGAGTGTCTAATGTCTGTTTCATCTTTCTCTGCTTCCTATCTTGCTATAAGGCTGTTAGATCCAATTCACTGCTAATTGATAATCTTCTTTGGGCTAAGTGTGAATAAAATATAAACAAATAGGCTCCGAGTTGTCAAGGGGGCTCTACTGAAAGCTAATTTTTATGAAGATAACTATTCTGGCTCTTCAGCAGTCAAAATTTTCCTTTCTCACTGTCATCTGGATAGGTAAGGTATGACAACAGGTAACCATTTTAGCAGGATTCGGTTGGCACAAAATTACATTAGCTGTGCCGAGTTCAAGAAAAAATAAGAGTTGAAGTGCATTTCAATGTCAACAATATTCTTTGGAGTCCTCAGAAGGCAAGATACAACAAACAGTATCTTAACAAACATAAAAATGAAGGATGATCCTTAACGAACATAACATTGAGGGAAGAAAATGCACAGACCAGACTGGTCCACTCTACTTTGCTTGTAAACTTTGGGTTTTCTGCCAAAGAATCAGAAGGCTTATCAGAAACAGGATGCTCTCTATGTCTAGGCACCTCTACAAGCCTCTGCTGTCCTGCCCTCATCCCAGTCCTGTTCTATCATCAATAATCAGAATAAGCAAGAATTTGGTTGGAGGCAAAAGGTTGGGAGTTGGGGGAGAGGGGCTTCAATTTAAAACAAGAAAACGTCATCTCGATTTTCATGTCTAGCATACCTACACACAACATCTGGCTCCTAGCATCCAAGGCTCCAATGGGCCTGTTGTACACGACGTCTGCTCTTCAAGAGATTCAAGAATACTGTTTTCTATTATCAGGATGGCTGTTAGTAAAAGTCTCCCTTTTGATTACCCTCCCCAAAAGTGCAAAGTACTCCTGTAAGAATTCAAAACACATTGCTCTAAACCCAGTCTCTTCCACACAAAGCTCTGAGCTGAGACACGTGACAGGAATTCGTGATCTGGGAGAAGGGGCTGAACCTCCGGCCCTCTGCAGCCCTGAAGAGGGACGCTACCTATCCGTCAAAGCTGAGAGTGAGTTAAGACTACTGGGTCAATACCAAGTGTCTCCAAGCAGCCAAACCACATAAACAAGAGTTAAGGCGGGGGGAGGGGAAAAGAGCACCTGATCAATGCTAAGCCCGCTGTCTGAAGAGCAGCTCTCAAGACAGCAGCGGAAGCAGAAGAGGCCAAGCTAGAGGCCAAAGCCCAGCACTTTACACGGGGCAGGTGGGCAAGCTTCCACCCACTGGCCACACTGCTTCGCTGCTCATCTGTTTTTGTGTGGCTGGTAGGCTAAAAATGGTTTTTACATTTGTCAGGGAAAAGTCCAAGAGGAGTATCTGGAGACAAGTGAAAATTATACAAAATTCAGATTTCAGTGTTCATAAGCAAAGTTCTGTTGGAACTTAGCCGTGGCCACCATTTAGGTGGCATCTCTGGCTGGTTTCAGCGACAACAGCAGAGCAGAATAGTTGTGACAGAAACTGAATGGCCTGCAAAGCGTAATATTTACTAAAAATATTTACTATTTAGCCCCTTTACAGGGAAAAAAAAAAAATGTGCCAACCCCTTCCTTATGCTCTCTCATATTCCCCTTCTGCTTCCCCCAAGGAAACAGTGAGTAGAAGCCCAGAGCTCACCACTGGAACCACCGAGGAACATGCAGAGCCGTCTGCTGGCAGCCAGGGGCTGGCTGGGGTGCCTGAGGGAAGCGGGCTGGCGCAGCTTCACATTTCCCACGCCTGGCACACTACAGGTATTCAATAAGTATGTGTCTTTGAATGGTTCATGAGCCTAAACATGATGACGGTTCTACAGCTAACTCACCACACAGGGTTTACCCTCCAAATTTAGAAACCACAAGATACCAAGAGAACTGAAGGAAAACCCACTCTCGATTTACATGGAGACCAGCACGCCCCGTCCACCATCCCTGCTGGAATCAACGCTCTGCTTCTATTAGGGACACAGTCTCTGAGGATGCTGACAGAGAGGAGGAGATGAGAAGGGGCGAGGCTGAAGGCTACGGCCCACAACATGCCTGGCCGAGCTGGATCCCCGCCAGTGCACGGCCCCATCGATCAGACAGTCACAGAGAAGTGAGCATAAAGGACGGCAAGCAGGGCTGGCGTTGGTCGGTCGCACATTCAGCTGCTACTTGAGATGCAGGCGACAGCTGCACGCCGGGTAACGCTCCCGCAGGCAGTCGGCCGGGGAAGCACCGGGCCTTGCTAAGAGCTCCGGCTGCAAACCTGCACACACTGTTTGGACAGCCAATTGCCTGTGACCAGGCCAGTTTTGAGACGGTGCTGAGAAACCAGGAATGCGAGAGGGTCATTTGTTCGTGACAATCCTGGAAAACTGCAAGGACACTCCTGATTTTCCCAAGCCTGTCCTCAGCAAGGATTTGCCAGAGCGGAAATACTGCTATGAGTCTCACAGAACCTCAACATCATTATCTTCCAAGCAAATGAGGACACTGAGCCCTGTCTCTCTACAAACAGCGTCCCTAGATCAGAGGAAGCTATAACCTAAGGTTCCTTCCACCAAATTTTGTATTTTTTTAAATCAATAAATTTGTCTGCCTTTGAAAACCTTCCCCATTCTAACTCATCCCTCATGACATATATATAAAACCAAGGAAAACAACAGGGGTTGGAACACAGGCAAAAAGGCAAGCTTCCACTCCTCATCTGATCTTCTCAACAACGCAGATCTCTGCACTGTCTGAGGGGTTTTGCTGGTGGCGCAGTGGTAAAGAACCTGTCAGCCAATGTGGGAGACTCAGGTTCAATCCCTGGGTCGGGAAGATTCCCTGGAAAAGGAAATGGCAACCTACTCCAGTATTCCTGCCTGGGAAATCCCACAGAGAGAGGGGCCTGGCAGGCCACAGTCCACGAGACTGCAAGAGTCAGACACGACATAACAGCAAGACTGTCCTAGCCCAAGGGC
>SJYV01029990.1:2754979-2774512 GCA_006410875.1 Neotragus pygmaeus
CAAACAACTGAACTTTGCTGACTCTTCCTGGCATGAACATTCTGGCCTTCTTTCCTGTGTCTGCCACCTGATTCAGTCTCCACACCTCACTGTTCATACCACCAAAGCTAGCTCACGGACCCTCCACTGTGGTGTCTCCTTCTTCCAAATGAAGGGCACTCTGAGGGGCTTCCCTAGGGGTCCAGTGGTTAGGACTCTGTACATCCACTGCAGGGGGCATAGGTTCAATTTCTGGCCAGAATGCTAGGATCCCACATGCTGTGTAGCATAGCCAATAAAATTTAAAAAGTTAAAAAAATAAAAGGTACTCTGGATATGCCCATCCTTCTCTCATCACAACACCTACTCAAAAACCTTCAAAGGCTTCTCAACCCACAGAGTGAAGCCCAAACTACCCTTACTGTAGCTATCAAGGGCTTTCAATTTTGGTTTTAAGCAACATTGTGCAGACTTATCTTCTTAAAGCTACACAGACATCTGAATTAACAGGGGAGATTTTTTAGTCCCGCCCTCCTCAGATATTTGTAGTTAGTTAGGATGAGTGCTGGGCTTCCCCAGGGGCTCAGGTGGTAAAGACTCCATTTGCAAAGGCAGAAGACACAAGAGACACAGGTTCAGTCCCTGGGTCGAGAAGATCTCCTGGAGGAGGACATGGCAACCCACTCCAGTATTCCTTCCTGCCTGGGAAATCCCATGGACAGAGGAGCCTGGTGGGCTACAGGCCATAGGGTCCCAAAGAGAGTCAGACACAACTGAGCAACTAAACAGGAGGCATGCTGTATCACACTCTTTTTGTCATTGCAGCTTTGTTCCTTTATTTTTTAAAGCGCCTCCATGATTCCCAGGTGCATTCATGATTTATATGCCATTGCCATAGAAAAACTTTAGCCCCAGCACCCACTTATGCCTTGCACCTTTCACTTACCTACCCTCCCATTTCTTCTAAGCCCACCTCTCTCGACACATCTTGAAACACTTTCTCTTACCTCTTAACAACTACAGCAATCTCTAAACAACTAATTCATGAAGGTAAGTGATATTATATTCTTACTGAAGTGGAAATGTTTTATAAGACACTTGTTTTTGAAACTGTGTTTAAGCTTGCTGGTCAACTATTAACAGATTATAATTTAGAGGAAGACTTCTAAACCCTTTTCTAGTCTCCAAAGGTATGTTAAGCTTAATTCTCACACATGTAATTATGGTATCTTTTGAAAACCTGTAAACTGACTTTAAAATTACTTCTGCCATATATTAGAGGAGTAATAGCCTTCATGGTTATCAAATCAGACAGTAACTGCCAGGCAAGATACACACACCTGGCTGAGGAGGTTATGGTCCAGCACCTAAAGAGGGAAAGTGGTGTTCTGAAAGTGTACTGCCATGCACACCAGCTTCACACCTCAGGCACATCAAAGAAAGGTGCAAAGACCGAGTGTGAGCAATCATATTACTAGGCATTATGGTCTGTCTGCATGGAGTCAGAAGGCAGGAGACAAGAGGTCACAACATGAACATTGCCAGGCCAGGAGAGCAGAAAGATCACAAGCATAGTCAGCCAAGGTGGAATGGCTCTTCCGAGTGCCCAAACCTCACTCTGATGTCCTGTTTTCACACAAGCTTGAATTTCCACTGAGTCAGAAACAAGGTGAAAGGAACAGGCTACCTAGACAACTAACAAGGACATTCCACACAGAGCACTCTCTCTACTCAATTCTCTGTAATGACCATGTGGAAAAGAATCTTAAGTGTGGATATATGTATAATTGAATCACTTTGCCATTCACCTGAAATACACATTGTAAATCAACTATACGCCAATAAAATTTGCTTTAATTTATAAAAAACAGGTTAGCATACACTGACTTGGGCAACTGATACCTAGGCACTTAAGAAACATATCAAAAAATCAAGATGTTTTCTAATCCAAAGCAACAAAACACACACATAAAGGAGCGAGACATGGGGGACAATAACAACATTTGGGTCATCATACAAAAATATATCAATTCTACCATCATCAAGATACACTGTTCTCCCCTATTGTCAACCAAGAGTTTCTTCATTAGTCAAATAAAAGGCAAACAAACGGGAGGAAGACCAAGTGACAATACAGGGCGGTGACACTGATAATGGAAAGGCATGAGTTTCTTTCAGCTAAAGCACTGCTAAAAATCATGACAGTGGCATGTCCTGAAAAATTAGTCCGTGTAAGGAAGCAGCCTGCTGTGGGCCTACACAATCAAGAGTCATTTCCTCAAACCACGATGTTCAGTATTTTCCAATGTGTCAGCCAGGCTCTGATAGCTGCTGTCAGTAGGCGGCGGGGGGGTGGGGGGCAAGCCTGTTCTAAAGGATTTTCCAGGCCAAGCATCAAGTTTCTGGATTATCTGACTCTAATTTCCCTCTAGACTATAGACTATAGCTGTTGCTGCTAAACTGCTACTAAGTTACTTCAGTCGTGTCCGACTCTGTGCGACCCCAGAGATGGCAGCCCACCAGGCTCCCCCGACCCTGGGATTTTCCAGGCAAGAACACTGGAGTGGGTTGCCATTTCCTTCTCCAATGCACGAAAGTGAAGTCACTCAGTCGTGTCCGTATTCAAACATATTTAAAGATAATAGTTGACTGATTTGTAATACTGAATTCCAGGCTCGACTGAGCATGTAGAGTATATAGACTGTAGCTAGATCAAGTCATATCCAAAGTACACAAGACCACAGACCGTCCCTCAATTCCCAATGCCAATTCCCTGGAACACTGTGCATGTCTGGAACAAGGTATTATGCTAACTGGCCTGTGAGTACGAGTGTGATCTGAAGGAGTGACAAACAGAAGCAAAATGATTTCCTGTCCATGATTCCAGAGACAAGGGCTGGAATTGCATGGGCAGACCCACACGTTAAGAATCCTTTGTATAGCACGTGTGCGCTCCTATCCAAAGCAAGGACACACGGACCCTGGCCATTGAATCAGAGGGCGCTCCAATGTTTCTACAAATTGCGAAGGAACAGAGATGTCTGTCACTTCGAAGAACTTGGCCAACCTGGAAAAGAGCTCTGGTAATCACATTTTCCCTCCATTTTTATATGAACTCTGCCACCCAAGACACACACAAGATACTTTATCTGTACTGAATGCAAAGGTATAAAGTGTTTATTATTCTGACATTTATGAGAGTTATTTTTTAAGACCAGAGAAAATACAGAACAAAATGTACTAGTGAAGAAGACAGCACACCTTGCCTCTTAAGTCATATTGATTACCTAGAGTTACATGTTATAAGCACAGGCTGAGATTCTGAGACGGAACATTAGCAGCCTGTTAGCCATTTCTGCAACTCACTGATCACAGGCTCAGAGTCAGTCACTGCTGGGAGCTGAGACGAAGAGGGACTGGACATCAACAAAGCCACAGAAGCCAGCGCATCAAGAGGTATTTTTGTACTACCAGAAGCCAGCCATCAGCTGTCTAGCCCAAAGCGTCAGCACACTCACAGCAACTGTGTTCAGAGGATGAAAGGAAAAGGGCAGCCACACAGGGCAGTCAGAAGCACCTCCCAATGAAATAAGGATCAGAAAATCAGGAAGGAAGGAGACATCACTCCACCAGCAGGATGTCTGTGTTTCCATTCTTCCTTTCCATCTCTCATGCCCTCCTCTGATGAATGTGTGACATTACAAACCGATTTCTCATTTAAGCCTTCATTGGTTCCTGCTATTTCCCTCCCATCTCAAATCGCAATCCCTACAGCTGGAAGGACAACAACCGGTTGTTATGGAAATGGATGTAAGACCACGCGGTCTCCAAAGCCAGGTTAGCTGGCGAGAAAGAGCTGAATGGAATGTGTAAGAAGAAAACGAAGACCTCTGCCAGATTCTCTAAGACAGTGCTATGATCAATACTAGACAGTTTTTTAATTATTTCTAAAATTGCAAGGTACTGCAATGGCAGGCAGAGACTGTGCTCTGAAACAAAAAGGGATTTCTAAAAAAAAAAATTAAAAAAATGTGTAATTCTCTATCGTGACCATTTCTCGCAGGTACTTTACTATTTGCCTCTAGGGTATGAGGAAAAAAACAACATCAACACTCCAGTGTGCAATTACAGCTTCTTTGGCAGTGATGGTGGAGAACACCCTCTGAGCACCTGGTGGGAGGCCAGACATACAGGAGCTAAGGTGGGGGATGCGGGGACCTCTGCTGCTGGCCTCTAGGCCTGATGCCGCCCTCATTCTTCACACCCTTAGTGGCTCAGGCCACCAAGGACTACTACTGATCAGACTCTGCGAGGTTTCAGGACTTGGAAGGGTTAACACAGATCTAACTATGTCTATGATGGAGCTACTCACTCCAGACAGGAAGATAAAAATCACTTTTAGGTAAATCTGTAGCAGGCACTGGAAAGAGAACAGAAAGTGCATCAGTCATAACCTCACAGATAAAAGAAATGGAATCCAAACCGACCAACCCTTGTGCTAAGAAAATATGTCTCTGCAACATTACAAATCATTGATGGCATGCTACAAGAGGCATATGACACAGAAGATTCTGGTAGCCAAAGCAGTAAAATTCTGAAAATAAGACATAGCAACATCCAAGGAAAAAAGGGGGAAAAAAGCCTGATCTACAGGACAAATTAAGTCCCTTGTCTTCATCCTTTTCCCTAATCTTCACACAGTTGAGTGACTCCGTCTTCCCATGAGTATCCTTCTACTTATTGAGGATGTTTAAAGGATTAACAGTACTATTTTTCTATAGTTCAAGGTTCTTGGAATTAATCTCCCTAAATATCAGTTTATGACTGTAACCAAAGTTTAAAATAGGAAAGCCTGCTCAGGGACTACATAATTTGTAAGACACAGAGACAAGGCTTAGAGAAAAAAGTTGCACTTGCGGTCATCTTAGGCCAAGAGGCAGACAAAAGTGTCTTCTCAGGCAATAACATTCACTTCATGTTCACCGTTTGTGTAACACCTCTACCTTGGTGATGCAGGGGTGGTCAAGGGTAAAAACTAACTTACTCAGAAAATGAACATTTCACCATGAAATACACTGTTTTTTTTTAAAACATGTCACTGACTGGAGATGTATCAGTACGTTTATAGAGAGTGATAAAATTAACATCACTGGGCAAAGTTGTCAGAGCTTAAAAGTGATCAAGGGTTCATGATACAACTTCTGATCGTCATTATCATTCAATTTGCTCCATTAGGTTTTTGTTCCAACTCTGTTTAAAAACATAAAATTTTCAAAAATGATGCATTGCCAAATTTAGAGTAAAGAATTTAGAATTTTATACAGATACTTTCTTATTGTCCAAGCGACACTTATACTAGTATCTCAGAAGATGATGGTTCTTCAGAATATAGTTCTGATTCAGACGATGTGAATACTGGACCAACAAAAAGCCAAAAAACCCTCAGTGACTGATTCTGATAGGAAAGCAAAAATGAAACTCACGCTGCTGGAGAACACTCCTTTGCTTCTACAGAAGAGTGAATTGAAGACAACATTTCATGAAAATTTGAAGACTTTACAGGTGTGTCAGGTATAACCTCTGAATCTAATAGGCCGCAAAGTGTTAGTGAAATAACAGAATGAATTTTGGCTGGCCAGAAGAAGAATCCCCAGCCACCGATGGTCAATAATGAGTTAATATTATACCTTCAATACACAAAGGGAAGCAAACGAACAGGTAAGGTTACAAAAAAGAACAAAATGAATTAAAAGAACATGGAGGAACTAGGAAAAAAGAGGAGCCTACGTATATTTAGTACACCTTCAATATCTATTAATTATAAATATAGATCTTCCCTAAATCAGCATAATTGCAAAGGGAATATTCATGATCACTTTGCCAAATAAACAGATGTTTGACTAAACTTATAACTTAATCACCACCGTGAAAGATTATAATCTACTATCATTAAAAAACACCACATACAAACGTAATTTTAAAGGGTTTTTAGGGCAACTCCGAGTTCTTCATTAAAACCAGCATCATTACACATTTGAAAAATATTTGTATCTATGTGCAATTTACATAGCTGTTGATAAAAAAGACAGGTGCACAGCCTGCGAAATGAAAAGGAACCTCGACAGCAGGTGAGACTTCTCCCACTCAAACCACCATGATTATCGTGGCCAATTTCAATAAGCAAACCACTCAAAATTACAGTATTCTCGGGCGCTAAAACAGTCCAGGAATGACTGGCATACATGGTTAAAGTGAGCAAAAAAGAAAAAAACACCACACCAAAAGTCAATACTTTCTTCCAAAAGTCAATACTTTCTTCCAAAAGCCAGAAACCATAAATAACCAACTTCTTCTTGAGGACCAAGGTGACCATCTCAANGCATACATGGTTAAAGTGAGCAAAAAAGAAAAAAACACCACACCAAAAGTCAATACTTTCTTCCAAAAGTCAATACTTTCTTCCAAAAGCCAGAAACCATAAATAACCAACTTCTTCTTGAGGACCAAGGTGACCATCTCAACACAACAACCTTCAGACTTACTGAATACATTCTCTGTAAAATATGGCTCCAGTGCTTTTCACAAAAACAGCTTCCAGAGGAACAAGTTATAAAGATGACAGTGAGGACAGAGGAGACAAGAGGAGGAGAGAGAGGGTGCTGACCTTTCAGTGTAGAGCTACCAAAAGGCCGGGGGCTATTTCTCTAGAAAATAAAAACATCACCTTCCTCCCCGGCATCTGAGTAGTGACAGTAAATGCTTGCTGACATTCAGCAAAACGACAAGGGCTGCCTAAGAAGTGGCCTTCACAAAATGTCTAGGTAAAAAGCAGAGTTTCATGGGAAAACACTTTACAGACTAAGGTTCCTGGACACTGCAAAGCACCTCATCAAATGGAAGATATCCAACAAATGACCAACACCTTATGAGTCTGTGGGGCTTCTGACCAGCATGTTAATTTAGTTCCAATCCTAGCAGTAAGTTCTGCACCAATCTTTCCTGTCCATCATCTTTCTTTTCCCCCAGAGGGAAGTTAAATAGTTGTTTGGATGAGAGGTTGGGTCCTACAACATTGGATTTGACTGAAAGGTTTAAACAGAAATCCCTGAAGTAAAAATAAAATTGGGTGGAGTGGGGTGACATGTGTTAGCGCCATGTCCTTGTCAGAGACAGGCCTCTGTTTGGGTTTCCATCTCGTGAGAGGCACCAGCAGGACCATCCCCAAAACCCAAGTGGAAAGAACAGATTAAACCTTATTTCTCTCTCCTTTGAGTCTCCTTTGCATCCCTTCCGGCAGGGTGCATAAGCTGCCTTGTTTAACCTGTGCTGGAATTCTTTCCACTACCTAATTGTGAACTTCTGACAGTGGAGGCTCCCTCTTGTACTTTTGTAGCCCTCCCTCATCCCCAAGACAATACACTGTTCACAGTAAGGACTAAGTACCCACTGGAAGAACTGTACTGCTAGAAAATGACTGATCGCTGCAAACACCCCTATGAGGCATGCTTTGCAGAGCACTTTCATACATGCAGCAGGACATGGTGCTTGCCACACTCCTCCAACCCCATCCCCGCCAAACTGTTCTTTTAAGTATGACAAGTTAATATGAATTTCATACTACAGGGTTTAAAAAAAAAAAGAAAAAAAATATTGCAACACAGATGAGTAGGTTCAGTGGACCTGGAATGTTAAGTCTCCTAAGTCCTCCAGAGAAGCTTCTTGCCTCTTCAGAATGTGAAATGCCGAGTTACTACCCCTAGTGACCCTCAGGGAGAGTGACAGTTCCAGAAGCTCAAAGCTGCTGAAAATGACACTAATTCTGCCCTTTGGTGACATGACAGTGGAGAATGAGAAATACCCTTTAATTTGAAGCAATTTAAACATCAGCCAAAGACACATCTCGGAGGCACAGGGCATCCTCTGGTCTCAGTGGATCTGGCTGGGCTCAGTCCCACTTTCATGCCCACTTTCACACACTGACCCTAACGTTGCAACATCCTTCGCCTAAGGCTGCCACACCCGCCACCAGATGCCTATCAGATAGACCTCTTCACCTAAAATTAGAAAGAATACCTTTCTGAAGTCCCTGTAGGATTTATCTTCCAGCTAAAGAAAAGCGAGGTGGTGAGTCTCTCTGCTCAGATTACCAGAAAGACAATCTGGGACACTGTCCAACCCCAGAGGGGTAGCATTCAAGCTGAGAACAGTGGAGAACAAGACGGCAGAGCCCAGCAACTTCAGGGTATTAGTTTTAACAATAAGGAACCCCTTACCTGACTCAAGGAGAGCACTGTGGCAATTAATTGTGCAGCCTTTAAACATACCCAAGTTCTTCCCCCAAAAGAATCCTAAATAATACAGTGTTATCGTTTATTAGGAACAAAGTTCAAACGTGGAAAAATCTACTGAGTTCCACTTTAACAAAATGGTCTTTTAAAGTCACCTGCAGAAGAGAAAAGAAAAATATGGTCTCTCACAAGGGCCATAACAGACACACAGCTTTAGGCAACGTTAAAAAGTGAAGGCGAGGGGGCTAAGTGCCGGCCAAGGAGCACAACGACAAACTCAGGCATCTACACTCTGTTTGAGAAGAGTCACCTGTGGTACAGCAAAGCCTGCGCTGCGTTCCCGGAGAGGGATGGTTCTGGTTCTGGTTCACTCCTGGGCCTTTTTTGTAGTTAAATCCCATATGTAATTTTAAGGCAAGGCTCTGTTAAAAAGAGCAGAGAATTCCCTGACTGCCCAAGGGTTAAGACTGCACTTTCACCTGGCTGAAGAAAGTAAAGGTGAAAGTGTTTAGTCACTCAGTCGTGTATACTGTCCATGAGATTCTCCAGGCAAGAATACTGGAGTGGGTCACCATGAGTGGGTCGCCGTTTCCTACTCCAGGGGATCTTCCTGACCCAGGGGTCGAACCCAGGTCTCCCACATTGCAGGCAGATTCTTTACCACCGAAGCCACTTGGGAAGCCCTGGTCTGGGAATGAAGATCCCACCTGCTATACAGTGCAGCCAAAAAGTAAAAAAAGAAAAATATTGAATAAACAGAGGACAAAATCAAAGGGGCATTTCAAGAAGCTACTTTGTAGAAGTAACCAAAAAAGAAGAAAAAAAAAATTAAGCACCCGCTACCTGAGTGCTCGGAGGTGGACAAACCGCTTCTAAACAATAGAATACAAAGCAACTATAAGGGACTAAAAGTAACTGCAGGTATGAACTGTCTGCAGCTGGGGCAAATTACGAACAAGATACAAAGAGGCCACAAACTTACCACCACTGGAGGTGCAAAAGTTCTGGATGCCTACACACAGCACCACAAGGGGGTGGACAACAGACCACCCAAGGCAAGCCTTCTGCACGAGCCACTGATCCTCCCCCCAGTTAAGGAACCAGCCCGCCTTCAACCCACCTCAAGAAACAAGCAACCCACCCACCTGCCCCAGGAAGCAAGCAAGCATACCTATTTCTCGCTCTCACTCCCTCCTGCTGCAGCAAGAGCCCCTAAATGTGTCTGGCCTCTCAACCTTCTCTTGATGAAACAGTTCAAGGAGCCAGGTTGGTAAAAAACTCACATTCAATATTTAAAAGAGTCATCTTAATTTCCTGAGAAAGTTATACATAGGATAAGCCAATTCTGGGGTGAAACACGTAAGTATCTGAAAAGTTACAGGCATTCCTGGTGGAAAATTAGTTTCCCACATAAGTTGAAATTGTGAACAAATCAGGATGCGTTATTGCTTTTAAGGCAACCACTGGCCCAAATCACAAGACCAAAAAAAAAAAAAAAAGCCAGACATTACTGCTATTGATGATTACCACTCTCATGCCGAGTCTAATGTGTAGGGAGGGGTGGGGTGGAAGTGGAGGAGTCCCTGTGGAACCAAGCAATGTTCTGGCACCAGCTGAGCATCCTACAATCTAATCTAACAGGACTCTGATACTACCTGGAAGCAGGTTAAGGGGGAGTCCTGCGAGATTTTGTCCCCACCCCCGCCCTTCAGATGCCAATCACAAGCCTTGCCGAATGGCTACAAACTACAGTTTCCAACAACTTTCTTAGATTTGATTAATTTGCTGGAGCAGTCCATAGAACCCAGAAATACTTTACTTACTAGATTACCAGTTTAACATGGTAAAACTCAAGAATAGCCAGATGGAAGAGATGCACAGGACGAGATATGGGGAAAGGGCACAGAGCCTCCAGGCTCTCGCCAAGCCCTCACCATTCTCTGCTCTCCAGTGTGTGATCACCCAGAAGCTCTCCAAACCCAATCCTTTAAGTTTTTATGGAGGCCTCCTTAAACAGGCATGAATGATTAAAGCACTGAACACTAGCGATTGGTCCAACCTCAACCACATCCCTCCCCCTGAGGTAGGGCAGGGGCTGGGGGTTGGGACTGAAAGGGCCAACTTTCCTTCACAGGGTTGGCTTTCCTAGCAACCCGCCCCCCTCCATCCTCAGGTGAAGCCTTATTAACATAACAAAAGGCAGCTTTAGAGCCAAACAGGGACACAGACTAAAAGATATGTGCATTATAAATCACAATAATATCACAACTATAATGATTTTCTCTCCCTATCTCCAGAGGAGACAGAATATGCAATAATGTTTTATAGGGAAAGAGCTTTCCAGAAGGGAAGTATTTCAACTTTCAAGAAATGAGTGGCTACAACATCTTTATTTTGAAATAAGTGAAAATTCCCCAAACTGTTAAAAGAATGACTGTTTCAAGCAATTCCTAAGGCAAACTTAACAAAATTTATAGCTACAAGATTTTATTTAGGTTAGATGCCACTGCTTTTAACCATAAGACCCCCACTCAGAATCCATCTCACGATTCCCACATCTACGACAGCCACCCAGAAAACCCTCACACAAAAAAGGTGGTATTCAACCCGAGTGGCACATCAGAAGCATCTGAAGAGCTTTAAGGAAGGGGGCGGGAGAAGAGAGAAGCTCCCATTCTTGGAAGTGGGACCCATTCTTGGAAATTCTGACTCAGCAGACCTGGGGCACATAAGGTTTTTTAGAGATCCCTAGATGATCGGATGTGCAGTCAAGGGCTGAAAATCTCTGCATTAAAAGCATCAACACTTAACATTTCCACTCTGCATTGCTCTACTGATTGAGCCGTGTTGCTACAGAGTCAGACCATAATCGGTTCTGTTCCATGACACACAGATGAGTTACTGTGATTCTTTGGGGCTGTAATTTAGTGGAGTTGAGACACTGATGAGTTCATGGCTTTGTTTCTCATTAATCTTTTACTGTGTTCCAAGCTGTGTTTGCTTTTCTTTCCATGATTCCAAATTAACACGTTAAAAAAAAAAAATCAGTGTTTAAAAAATAACCAAGCTGCAGTCTTCTTTTTGGTTAGCCTTTTGCCTTCAAAAGATGCTTGATGAATAAAAGATCCCTAGCCATTTCCAGCCCAAGCCTCCCCCCGACCCCAAAACAGAGGCACCGCCAAGCATGTGTCCATTACAAACAAATATAGCCAGTTATCCTTACAGCAGGAGAGATTGCAAAAACCTGTTTTACCCTGAATCTTAACACCTAAGACCTGTGCTTGCAGGCAACAAAAGGAATTTAATTATGGAGAGCAACCTGAACACTGGCTCAACAAAGAGGGATCTGCCAAAAGCTGCTGATGTGCTATCGACTAGCAAGTACTGGGGGTTGTGGGTAGGGGTAGGAAGAAGGGTGTACGTGTACATGGGAAGCGTGTCTCCCCACCCAGAGGCTCTCTCCTCACCAATTTTTTCACCACGGTGATTTCAGGACTTGGAACCAAGATCTGTCTTCTTCCAGAGCAGCATCTCAGAGACCATGATTATCGGCAATTACCCAGGCAGAGGCAGGTGCTGAGGAATTTCCAGAACACCTTGGCCAGGAAATTAATCGTAACAGAAACTCACGCCTCAGACAAGAAAAGCCCCCAGAGCAAGAGGTCTGGGTCCAATTTGCCACATGGCATTTTCATTTCTACATCTCTTCCATGGTCCTTCTGGGATTGGGGGTTGAGGGATGGGGTCAGGATGCTAAGTCTTATCCACTGATCAGCTATATACACTCAATGAGTTACTGCCCTTTGGAGGGGGCATTTTGGGTGGATTTATTACCACCTACCCAGGGGGAGGGACAGCTAGAGGCTTCATTAAATCAGAAGAGCTCAAAGCTGTCCCTTGACGGTGCAGGCCAGAAGCCAGCAGACGATTATTACTAAAGAAATCACGGTGGTTGTCTGGCCCTCAGAAGGCACCCAGCACTGGGGAGAAGCACGTTATTAAAAAAGACAATAAAATAAATAAATCAGCCTTCTGGGTTCACATAAATATTTGGCTAATCAGTTAAAGGACAGTAAAGGGAATATAGAAAGAGTGCCTAACATTTAATGGGATTTGGGAAAAATATTACACTTTCCAGAAGTTACTCAGGTGAGACAAGGAGTCTATGAGCTAAAATTACTTTTTCAAATGGCCAATATACTCATTTCTTCTTCAGGACCACAGGGAGGAACTCACATATGACACAGTATCACAAAATGATCACCAGGATGGCCTGTTCTTTCCCTTCAGAAAGAAACTGCAGCCTCATTTCACCAGAAACCCACCGCTCTCAGGTTCATCAACATCAAACCAAGGGGAGCCAATGTCACTCCAAGCGACACACCTGTGCACAAATTAAAATCTCTCCACTCACACTTCCTGCGCACAGACACAACTAAGCCTGGAAGTGTCCTTCCAAAGCCCTCTACCAGGTCTTATGGCAGCCCTCCAGAGCTTGAGGGGAACAGGGAGAAGTTTATCAAGTGGAGGAAGGAACAGGGAGAAGCATGTGTCATACAGGACACCTCCGACAGACTGGCAACTCAGCTTTCATCCCTCCATCCTCCCCTGGTCTTCTCTGTTCCCTGGACCAGGATTTATCATCTTGAAAGGATGAAGAGATAGGAAGAAAAAAATAAACAAACAGCAAATAGTAAATAGATGCAACTTTAATTTGGGGTCCTCTGACCTCTGCTGACGGTCAGACAAATAACTGATCCTGAAAGAAACAGCTCTATGTGACCACAACTGTTCTGTCCCTGGCCGAGAGGACCCCCTGGGAGTAAACGACGGACCAGTCTTGGGGCAGGGATTTGAGGATGGGGGAGAAAAACCTGCCCATAGCAGGTTTTCTCAAATATAAGCAATAAAAGTGCATTTGAACAATTGAGGGGAACTGTCTTCTGATTATACATACAGATGTTAACCATGTGAAGTAACTTCTGGGTCACTGTATCATACACTTGATGCACCCAAGGCACCAAATCAGAGTTTCTGGCCAAGTAAAGAATGTAACTTCCCTGGTGGCTCAGATGGTAAAGCGTCTGCCTACAACGCTGGAGATGCAGGTTCAATCCCTGGGTCAGGAAGATCTCCTGGAGAAGGAAATGGTAATCCACTCCAGTATTCTTGCCTGGAAAATCCCATGGACCAAGAAGCCTGGTAGGCTACAGGCCATGAGGTCACAAAGAGTCAGGACACGACTGAGCGACTTCACTTTCACAAAATGCAGCAGCTCAGCTGCTGAGGGACAGGCACATGGAGAGCACACAGCACACCTGGGCCTGGGTGACGATGGCTGCCTTTTGCCTGAGAGTGTATTTGAGATGCTGGCTGCAGCTCATCACCTCTGCGATTTGAGCCTGACCTCTCTGCAAACACACCACTTCTCGAGATCAGACAAGACTCTGTAGCCAGTGTTGAGGTTTCACACAGAGACAGCGGAACAGCGGAGAAGCTGTATGTGTCTCCTTTCCTGGAACCTTGAAGGAGCAGCACCCTCCTCAGGGTGGCGGCGTTGGTGCGTGTGTGCTAAGTCACTTCAATCGTGTCCAGTTCTTTGTGACCCCATGGGCTCTCACCCACCAGGCTCCTCTGTCCGTGGGATTCTCCAGGCAAAAATACTAGAGTGGGTTGCCATGCCCTCCTGCAGGGGGCAGGGGATCTCCCCAACCCAGGAATCGAACCCATGTCTCCTGCATTGGTAGGCAGGTTCTTTACAACTAGTGCCACCTGAGAAGCCCGGCAGCGTTGGTAACACTGCTTTAAATTAGCAATAGTATAATATCCACTGGTCAGTGATGCTGCTGTAGCTTAGTTAAATATAACTGCTTCCTATACATTTACCTGGGGATAATTGTTTTTATCACAATAGGCTGCAGTGTAATAATGTACAATGTAATTGTGCAAATATGCACAGGGCATGCACGGTGGAAGGAAGTCACTGACAGAGCAGCACATGGGACAAAACAAATAAATACTGCCAGCTGCGCTCACAAAGCTGCCATGGGAGCCTTTGTGTTCCCATTAAAGTGTCTCCCCATGTCCNAAAAAAAAAAAAGTAATTTATCTAAATACAGTGTAGGTAGCTCTGCAATCAGTATCTCATAAATAAAGAGAGAAAGATGAAGGGAAAGCTTCTCTAATTGATTTTAAAATTAGTTCCATGCAAAGAAATAATCTGACAACCAACAAGGTCGACAACAGGAAAAAGATGGCCCTCGGGGGGGAAGCGTGCCCCAAAACTCCAATGAATCGATACCTCTGAACTGCTATGAAAGAGGGATTATTTGGGAAAGCCTGAGTAAGAGAAGATGCGTTAAAAGAAAGTCAGTTGGGGACCAATCTGCAAAACACTTAAAATCCTGAAATTAACCCCTCTGGTGGCCTGAACCCAATCTGCCCCACACTAATGAAATACTATTATGAGGAAAACCACTGCTCAGAGAGAGGCAGGGCTCGTCACCCCAATGGCGGCAACTAGATTGAAACCAGGAGTGGGGGAAGAGGAAGTGCCTGCAGAAAACCAAGCCATGTGTGACGTGACCATCAAAACAAGCAATCCAATTACGAAGGAGGAAAAAACCGACTGCAAAAACTCTCTCCTGGGGCCTGTCGACACCAATACACTGGTTCAAGTTGCCATGGCTAGCAGAAGCAGTCAAGGAGATTAGCGATGGTTTGGGAGTGCTAAAAATGATGCCACTCAAAACTAATGTATGGATTAGGTCTTCAGCCTCAGCAGACACGTCGATTTAAACATCTGTTGAAAGCCTCTAGTAGCCACAGCACTCTGCAAGCTTTGGAAATAGAGGGGAGAGGAAGCCAAGAAAACCATACCATTCTGAGAAAACCATACCATTCCAGCCGACAGTGGAATTTAGGCATCACAGCAGGAAGTGGGCTGGGACAGAAACCATCAGAAGAGGAGGATACAGAGAAAGGGAAGGACTGTGTACGGAAATATCTGGCCTAAAGAGGATTTCAAGAACCAGGGCAAGAAAGACGTTTACCTCAGCACAGCAGCTGTGTTCAATGGTCACAGGACAGTAAACACGATGGGGCTGTCAACTCTGGAAACAAGAGAAGATTACCACAGCTCACAGGACTGAAAAGAAGCAATAAATATGAACCAAGCAGTGCTGGGACGACTTAGATAAATTGAAAATATAGAAGTGTGCAATAGTGATGATTAAATGGAGGGAAAAGAGAGAGAGAGAGAGATGGATTGAAAGACATCAATGCACATGGCTTGGGGAAGGATTAACCAGCAAGATCCACTAGGAGACTGTTAAACTCCCCCAAAAATTATTTGCAGGGGAGAGGCAAGATCATGGGAAAGAGGATGCGTTAACTACAAGGAACAAAAGAAAATATAATTTGTAATAGAGAGAAAAAAACTAAATCAAAGGGAAATAGAAATTTGTTGTCTTCTCCAGGATATAATTCACTTATACAGACCAGTGGACTGTACATTTTAGGAAACTTTGGATATAGCTCTATCTAAATACAAGTTTGAGTAAACTCCAGGAGTTGGTAATGGACAGGGAAGCCTGGCATGCTGCAGTCCTTTGGGTCGCAAAGAGTCGGACACGACTGAGCGACTGAACTGAACTGAAATACATATATGGGGCTCCCCTGATGGCTCAGTGGGTAAAGAATCTGAATGTAATGCAGGAGACACAGGAGACGTGGGTTCAGTCCCTGGGTCGGAAAGATCCCCTGAAGTAGGAAATGGCAACCCACTCCAGTATTCTTGCTGAAAAATCCCCTCGACAGAGAAGCCTGGTGGGCTACAGTCCAAAGGGTCATAAAAAGTCGGATACGACTTAGTGACTAAGCATGCAAATATATATATGTAATATATAAAAATAAATAGTATATCTATATATCTCCACTCAAATATGAAATGTCTTGACCCCAGTGACCACTCCAGCCAAGCAACAGGTATTGATCTTTAAAAAACAACAGCATATATCCATCCTGGAATCTTAAACAGATGAGCTAAGACCAAGCCCTCGTCTCCTAATAGTAATTTTTTTTTTTGAGTCCTCTAACAAAGAAGTTTCAAGTGTTCTTCTCAAAAACACTCAGATCAAACAAATCTGAAACGGGTACAGAATGCCTCTGCCAGTGCTCTGACACATTCTGTGTCTTTTGATCACTTTGCTGCAGTCCCCAAATCTCTCCATTAGAAACTGGTGAGATGCTAGATCCATTTCAAAGACTGCTGCTTTTCTCCAAGGTGCTCAATGCCAGGCTGGAGTCCCTCCCCAACCTGCTGTTTGCCTTATGCTCCCAGTCACACACTGAGATCACAGTTTACTGGTTTGTCCCTGCTCCATGCAGGGACTGTAGTCCCACAGCTTCCTGTTGGTATGCATCTCAGAGGCAGCATCATCTGTTTTAGGGTCCCAGGAAAAGCTTGAGCCTTCGGAAATCTAAACTAAAGGGAATAGGTTGAGAAACCATTTTAATCGTGTTTAAATAGCAAAGCACCCTGGGGTTCTGCAAAAGGGAATTTTACCACCCAACCACCCTGCCTCTGAAGAAATGCCCTTAAAGCATCGCAGGGCATCACTAGTAATGTGCCTGCCTGCAGCCCTGGTCTCCCGTTACCTGCCTGCAGGGCAGACCCAGTGAGGTCAGGCCCGGAAAAACCCCCAACAGGCAGCAGTGACTCCGGGAGACTAGGCAGACTGCAGCTTTAACAAAACTCATCCTACAGTGCCCAGGTCTGAATATTTAGAGGTCCTGCTGTGAAAGAACACTTCTGCAGTAAGTTAGTTCAAGGCAAGAGGCTGAAAGACAGGGTGATGGAAACCAATACAAGTTGAAAGCATGAAACCACACATGAGATGAGGGAAGGGTTTCCCCACTTCCCAGAGTGGATGTGTGTGTGTGTGTGTGTGTGTCGTTGCCCACTATAATAGCACTGCATGACTGGACTTCATGGAGAAATAAGTCAGCCCCTTCATCGGATGCCTGGGGGCTGTATTTCCTTTGTCATTAACACTCCAAGTGTAACACAAAGTGCACAGCAGCCCTGGGCAATAGAGCACTAGGTTTTCCAGCTTTAGATCAAAGCCAAAAGCTCTCTAGGAAGTCCTGAGATTGCACAATGTGTTATCTCCTTTAAGCAGCAGCTCGGAAAACCCACAGCCTTTCTCCAAGATTAAGCACTTGTATCTCTGTGGCAAACAACTGGATAACACAGAGTACACCTTTAGCGAGGGCTTCCCAGGTGGCACAGTGGCAAAGAACCCATCTGCCGAAGCAGGAGATGCAAGAGACGCGGCCTTGAACCTGGGGTTGGGAAGATACCCTGGAGAAGGAAATGGCAACCCACTGCAGTGTTCTTGCCTAGAGAATTCCACGGACAGAGGAGCCTGGCAGGCTAAAATCCATAGAGTCACAAAGAGTCGAACAAAACTGAGCGACTTAGCACACACACCCCTCACCTTTAGAGAAATCCTGATACATGTTCAGGTCCACAGAAATACCACAAACTGATGTCCAAACAGGATCTTAGCCGAAGGAGCTACATCTCCAAAGAGCTAACACTGGATCTTCCCTGAATAACCCAATACTTTGGTGTCACAGAGACAGAATCCACAGCATACGACACTGTACTCCTTCTCAGGGAGACACTACACTCTCTAGTTTCTAACTCTGTCGCATGTTCTAGCAACAAATCAAGCTCTACCCACAATCTAGGAGCCATGGCTACTCCTGAATTCCCTGTACTACTAGAAAGGAGCTGCAGAGAATGAAAGCAGCTCCTTTGATCATGCAGTTCTGTCCAGAGCCCTTCCTCTGGCTGCAATTAGAAAGTAACCAAAAGGGGGGAGTGGAAGTACAGCTAGCCTTGGGCAAAACCTCCTTGCCTTCATGTATAATGTAACAGAAATGAATTTGTCTCTGTGTGTAAAGAAAGGAAAACCCAACTTGCACTACTGTCTTCACAATAGAGATGTCTCAGAAGGTCTGTGTGAGCTGATGCCACGTGAGTTTTCAGGGCATGGAGAAGATCAGCATTAGAAGCATCTCTCCATCATCACCTGAAGGACAAGCTCCCTCGGGTCATCACCTGGGGGCCTGGAGGAAGGAAGATGTGCGTAGCAGGAGTCCCTGCATGCCACCCGCCTGCCCGTGAGGAAGCTCAAGCTCGCAGAGACTTGCCCCTAACTCTCCTCCTCCTACTCCCTCATCTGCACCCTCTCCACTCTGCTCTTTTGTTTAGAACGAGCTCCAATACCATAAGCTGCCAAGTTACTTTTTCTCCATTTCAAAGTCACGGACACCCTCTCCCAAAACTGTCCCAGCCTTCAAGAGAAGGCAATCTCCTAAAGGTTTCATTCAATGCCTGCCATGGTCCATCTGTCATCTCCAAACAATGGCCACGCAACCTTTGTTTCTGTAACTACGAGACCACCCTCCCATTCCCAAAACACACCCTTGACATTTTCTTCGGAGAGTCCATCAGGGCTGCTCTAACTAGGACAGCCACATCATCTTGTACACACTGTGCCATGAATGAGGGCACCTGGCCAGGGGGATGGAGGGAAAATGGGAGCTGAAATCCAGCCTTCACTCTATCTGCCAAGCTGTGTGCCCTGACCTGAGGCTGCCTGAAGCAAGGGACAGTCTTCTTTAACTTGCATAAGGGTATGAAGTGGCCTCACAGATGTCCAGACATACCTTCAGCACTTGATTGGACTGCCCTTGTAGTAAAGAAACTGTTGTATATGGTAAAAAACACTAGGGAAACCAAGGACTCCAAAGGGACTCCTGCTTACCTAGTCATTACACACACAGAGTTAGAGCCTGGCTGGGATCCCTGGGTGATGCCTATTCCTACATCTATACTGTAAATCTAACATAAGCATTAGTTAGGTCTTCCACTCACTGTGAGAGTTCCAGGGGAAGTAGAAAGGCAAGAACTTGACTCCTCTAGTGTAGAGGCTGCTAGAGTCACACCCACAACTCTGCATTTCCTGCTCCCTTCGCCTCCAGGCGGGCTTTACCAAAAACAAAACCAGAACCCCTTGCTACAGATCAGTTTTCATCTAGCATGATTCTCCTTTATAGATGCAAAGTTACTTTCATGTTTTATAAATGCAAGCCACCAACACAAGCACACTCAAATTTGAAAGGTGTCATCCCTTAAAATTCTTCAAGGCAAAAGAAATCTAAAAACCATGGCAGAGATGTTTTCAAATTGTGG